>BGPR01008274.1:0-64782 GCA_013235015.1 Araneus ventricosus
AATAAAAAGCTATGAGGTAAGGAAACCCCGACAATAATTTATGGACACCCTGTAAATTACCTTTTTAACTTATAATTTCATATTTTAAATTTTCGTGATAAAAAAACACAGCTGCGGATTAAAGAAGTAATTGTAGCGCATTTTTAATGCGACAAATTTTATATTTGTTTAATTTTCTGAAGTCTAGCTGCAATAGCAATAAAAAATAATTTGATAACCCAAGAAACTTTAAGGTGCAATAAAAAAAACTTTTTCTTTCATCTTAAGTAATAAAAGTTTAATTTTGCATAATTCCCTGTCGTCAAGATTTTAAACTGTTTGGAAAAAAAAGTAAGATTAATTTCGAAATTAATAATTAAGCGGTATTTAATTTGCCAATTAGTCTGATTTTTAGCTGCAATTATTCGTTTCATTTATATAAATAATTTAATTCCGTGGAAAATAATTTTTTATTCTCTTTATCTTTATTTCCATGCCTCTTTATTCTTATTCACTGATGTTTATTTCCATGACTTGCCTCTTATTTTTAAGAATCTATTTCCTTGTTGTTTTTTTACGCAGAAATGCATAAAAAATGTCCTTTTTTCCTTCCTAAAGTTTTATTTGAAGAATTGCAAGAATTCATTTCATCGTCAATTATTTTATTTGGTAGTTCTAAATAATTCTTAAATTCCAATAAAAAGCAAATGACTTTTTTTCCTTTAAAATGTTTTCTGAAAAACGAACTTGAGCCATCAGAGCGTGATTTAGGAATTTTGTATTAAAATGTGTAATATAAACAAACAAGAAAGGGTTTTATATAAAACCCATATTTATATTCGCTTTCATTTATTTTGTCTTTTTTCTGAAGATGGAATTTTGTTATCGATTTTCCATTCACTTTGTGATGTACTAGAGTTTTGAAATTCTGTACAGTTGTATGTTCCAAATGACATTTCAATATTTTCAGAACATAATTATTAATTAATTGCTTAATTTTAATTCACATTTACGATTTGTTATGATGATTGACGAAAATCCGACACAGCATTATCATAAAATAAATTTGTACTTCGCTTAACCACTGCCTTATTAGGGTTATGCTTCTCAATGTACGGTGCAACAGTTTCCCATGCTTTCAGCATTTCTCTCCTTACGCTAGAAGATTGTTGCTTTGCTATTACCTCCTCCTCCTCCACAATTTCTTGCCTTGAAACACAATGCAACTCCATAAGCTCTTCGGTGGTCAGCTCTTGGCCGTGCTCTTCCACAAGCTTATCGATATCATTGCTATTCACCTCCAGGCCCCGATCTTGGCCAAAGATACAATCTCGTTGACCATAGGCTCCTCAGGGAGCTACAGGGTCTCAGACACCTCAATGTCACATTCGACAACACTCTCCGGCCAAAGGTTCTCCTAAACAGAATTGAGGGTTCTCTTGGTAACCCCTTTCCATGAATTTTCGATCATTTTGAGGCGGGAAACGATGTGGAAGTGATATTTCTAATATTCTCTGAGAGTAATGTTAGTCCCTAGACGCCATATTTCATAAGAACCCATCACTAGACACGATGTTTGATAAGAAAGCAAAATAAGATCTTCGTGGATATGAAAGTAGCAGGCGCAAAATCCGGGACTTCCTCTTCTCGTCACTCCTTACGCGAAACATCGCTCGTTATGCGAGTCATTTTTTTTTACAAATTATTTTGCTCGTTATGCGAATTACCCTTCACACGAGGTGCTCGTTAAGCGAGGTTCCATTTTACCTCCCTAAAAGCCACAAAATCCAAGCAAACGCAAATTGCATCTTTTTCAAAAGAAATTAGCAATTTTCGAAGTACTTTTTACTTTAGATGATTCTTGAAATTCGACGTATCAGAAATAACGAAATAGGGCTTGTTTAAATTGTAACGTTTTGGACAGCCAAAGACTCTGGGGAGGAAGGTCCAGAGCCAAGAAATACTCTTATTTCTAGCACGTGCGTGCAAGAGTTTTTATTGAATATTGATTAAATAATATATCTTGATTAAATAAGATGAAATTATTACATACATAATGATAGTTCAGGTACAGACGATTAGAGTCCTATACAGTGCTCACTAACCAACACAGGCCCACTTCCACTAGTGGCCTAAAAAGAATGAAGTTGGTCTCAGTGACCCAAGTCTATCTTGTTACCAAGAAAATCGAGCCCTCGCTCGTCGCCGTCCTCTTGCTAAGAAGCCTTCCAAAAATCTCCGTCTTCTCTTTCCTCGCACCTTCCTTTTTTACCCTCTCGTCCTCCTCCTGGGGGAACATTAACCAAAAACAAATACAGTAGACTTCGCTTAATGTGATCACTTCTTGACTTTAGAATTTTGAAAACATTAACCGATTGATAACAATAACCGAATTTGGTAAAATCAACTATATTTTTATCACATCAAGGGAGGAAAAAACACTTACCTCACGGCTATCTATAATTTATTTCAAAAATAACAATTAAAAAATTAATTAATTGTTGCTTGACGGCAATTATTACTTAACAGTTCATTTATATATTGTTCGTACGCGTATTGTTTTTTAAAAATTTGTTGAATTTGTTGCTGCACGCCGCGTTTCAAAATATCAAGTGCTTATGTCTCCTTTCGGCGTTCGTTAGAGGGTTTCCTTCAACACATTCGGCATCGTCGGAATCATCAGCCTTTATTGCTTGGTCTTGCTCACAAACAGCTTGGCACATTTCCGAGTCCGTCAGTGTGGCAGCTACTGGAATGTCCTCGTCAATGGACATCCACTCTTCTTTTTGCATACCTTCAGGAGGTTCAATGATAATTTTAAGATTTTTTTGATAATTTTTTTATCCATTTTGCGTTAATTCAATCGCAGGCAACAGTGGTTTATGTCTGCTCAACAGATTTCAAGCCAGACCTGGCAGTATAGCAGTCGTTTAAACCAGTCCACTAGTCCAGACAAAAGAATGTGAAACACATCCCTGCCCGCTAAATGGACGACCTTCAAAGAGAGGTCATGAAAGATAAACCCCGAAATTCTTGGAATGCTGTAGGGGAAAGTGGCCCCCAGATGTTTCTTTACAAGTGGGGTGAGAAATTCTACGAAAGTCAATCGTTAATGCTGGTTGAAAATGAGGGATCGGTCAATTCTCTACTTCAAAATTGATAACATTAAACGATGTAGTGATCACACTAAACGAATAATTTTGTGTACAATTGAATACGTTGCTTCGGGACCAGAGGTTTTTGATAATATAAAGCGAATGATAACATTAACCGCAATCACATTATGCGGAATCTACTGTATATACTATGGAGGTGGTTGTAATTCTAAGTTACTTAGAGTATTTGTATCAGCGCATCACTCATTAATTAAAAACTAATTAATATTAAAATTATTTTACATTACTTATAAGATGTAAAATAAAGTTAAATATTATTAAAAAAATTAATAATATTTAAGATATTAATATAATAGTCACTTAAAATATCATTATAAATTTTTAATAATATTTTGTTGTATATTTTTTATTTATGACAAAAAATAAAGATTATAAAATTTTCTATTTTGTTTATATAAAAAATAAATTATAAACATTAATTTTAATTTTCTGTAATAATATTATAAAATGTTACAATATATTTTATAACTCAACGCCTGATGCAATAGATTTTTATTAAACATTCGCTATTTAAAATCACAGTAGTTTGTGGAATTGTGGAGTCGACTTTCACAGTATAATATTTAATTAAAAAAATAGTAAATCTGCATTTCAAAAATAGTTAATTTTCAGAACTTGCTTGCGTATTTTTGTTTCAAATGTAATAGAAATGTCTCGAATTTCCTATTTTTTTTATATAATTTTATGAATTTTTAAACTTATTTAGAAACGACGGAGAAATAGTAATATAAAAACGGAGCCTATAAAATAAATACTTTTTAAAATGATAACATTATCATGTTACGGTGTTATAGAAAATAAGCTCGGAATTCCTTTGTTTTTATTGTTATTATTTATTTATTTATTTTAAAAACCAGCGCAGACCGGAAATAAATTCTCACAGAACATTGTCTAACTTTATTTGCGAATTTCTAATTCGATGAAAAATTACCTGATAATCGAAAGAGTTTTATGTCGAAAACATGGGGAATTAATTACATTTTGTTTTTACAGATTTTTGATAGCAGTATACCATAATATTTTATGCATAACAAGAGCTAAAATTCCATTCATTACTAGCTATTCTTTGTCTAACAACTCTGTTCGTTTACCTGATACGAAATTCTCGAATAACTTTTTTTTTCTGAAAAATATTTTTGAAATGAAAAACATGTTTCTTTAGGACAAATTTCACGATTATAATATCTTATAACTTCCTTTCGACCAATAAAAGTTTAAGGAAGGTGGAATTGGATTAAAATACTCCGAAACTTAAAAAATATTTCAGAACTGCTTAAAAATAAATGAAACACGATACTATTTTAATAATTATAAAATAATCGAGGTGCATATTTTTTATTGAAAGAAGTCTATTGCTTCAATTCGAAGATTTTTTAATGCGCGAGGTTACTCCTTAATCTGGTCTTTACAACTTTTAAGTTTAATGTACTTTTTACAATTTATTATAATAAATTTTTATTTTTTATTAAATAATTATCATAATTATTATAGAATATTGAAATTAAGTTTTTCTCAAAGTCACCAACAGTTGGCAAAATTAATCGATTAACTGTTAATTAAGTTCTGAGTATATTAAAATAATGAATTGTCACGGAGAATATAAAAGTGTACAAAATTACAAAACTCTAGCTCATCAGGAAGCGAGTTAAAAATCGATTCCCAAATTCCATTTGTAGAAACATGAAACAAGTAAAGTTAAATAGAGATGTGTAAAAAATATGCATGCGTCGATAATTTGCTATCCACTTCTTGATAATCTCTCACAATTTTATTTGTATAAACAAAATATCATAGAAATTCACTGCCACGTGATATCGACATTTTGTCAATATAAGAAATTTAACATGAAAATCACTCCATATGAAAATACAGTAAAGCACCTTTTATACGCCTTTCAAGAGACGGATGTAAAACGACGTATAAATGAAAAGACATATAATCTAAATTATAATAAACAATTTTGAACATTACAAACTTAATGTTCAAAATTACCAATTTTAAAGTTTTTTTAAACGTAGTACTAGTATACGATAATAATATGATAATACTGAATACGATAATTAAATTGAAAATTAAACATTTGTCATAAAAGTGAGAAAAATAGTACCTTTATTGTATATCTGGAATACTAATTATACATCTCTTATTTTAATAGATTTATTTGCATGCAGTTAGGTGCTTAATTAAAAAATATTAACCTTAGCTAAAAAAAACAAAAATAGTAAAATAATAGGAACTGAGCAATAATGACTGAAGCAGAAAATTTGCGAATTTTAGAAAGCAGGAAAACGACGTATCTAATGATTTAGTATTAACGAAGTAGTTTATCATTACAATGAACACGAATGAATTGGGGCTGTGATGAAGCGACTTATAAATGAAAAATTCTTAAAACGGTGCATGATTGTTTTAGAAAGTTTACAGAGTAATCTGGGTAACCTACGGAAAGTTTTGAAGATCAAGACTCTCCCACAGTTCCACAAATCCCGGCTCTAAGTTGAGGTGGGAAGATGACTGTTAAACGTTTTAATTTAGGAAAAATTAAGAAAAAAAGGATTTTGGGAAGAATTGGGAACTTTTATAAATTTTCCAAATTAAATCCTATCAATAATTCAGCAGTTTCCCTCGCTTTCTTACAGCAAAAAAATTTGAAACTAAGCATCCTTAATTTGGAAGTTATACTTCTGTTTCCAATTAGAGTTTAGACAGAGAAATTAAGTTGGAAATGTGTGTTTCTGATTCGATCCGTTATATAAAACTCAAGCTCCTGCATGGGAGAGGAGGGGGGCTTTGAGGAATATTTTCTCTCTCTTTCTCTTTTTCGGCTCAAGTTGCAGCAACAGTAGATGTTTGATGCAGTGCCCATTCAATAGTGCGTAGTAACCGTCCTACTACAGCAATTCTTCTTTTGCTAGATGCTCAAAAAAATCATCAGCATTGAAGTGCGCTGTTGGAAGGTCTCGATTCGGGACCGGATGTTCAGTTTCGAAACCCGATTCCACTGGATTCGTGTGAACCAGGTTTTTTGGAAGATCGAGGGTCAAACGTCCTCCTGTTGCTGTAGAAGTTTAGAGAGGGGGTTTCAGTCTCAGGTGTCGCTCTCGACGATTCAAAACTACGAGTCCCAAAATAGCCCTCATGTTGTTTTAAAACCGGATATTAATTTAACTAAACAATCAAATCTTCTCACTTTATTACTACAAAAGTGAGTATTTTGACTTCAAAATCAGTTACTGAATTATACAGCAGATTAATTAAATTTCGGTGAGGTTGTCAAAGTGCTCTTCTTGAAGAAACTTTACTTATACGTGTAAGGAATTACCACTGAATTATTACCAATCACCATTGAAGATTATGTCACTTTTTAAATCTCTCTCATCTTAGAGTTACTTATTATTTTCGTTATACCAAAAATATATAATAAAAAAAACGGTTCTAGTCGAGTTTGGTAAGCGCATACCTTTGTTTCATGCCGGCACTAGTTGACGAAAACAATTTGAAAATATATATTTAATTGAAAGACCAGTTTGTTTTCTTTTCCTTCTTTTGTCTTATTTGCAACAACGGTAGAAGATACTTGATGCAGCGACCATTCTACAGAGCGCTCACCTAAACGTCAACCCTACCAAACAGACCCATTTCAACTTTTCTGGGCTAACAGTCCAATCAAACCATCATCTTTCATTATTACAAAAGCGGAAATTCCGTCTTAATAAACAATTACTGAATTTTACTGCACACTTACCGAATTTCGGCGAGATTGTTCAAGCAGTCAGTCCTTCTTGCCAGAACTTTCACCCCCACGTGTTCGCTCCCCAAAAGACCGGGTCTTTGAGGGGGTGTCCGGGAGCGTTTATTACGAAGAGCTTTCGAATATTCGAGCGAATTCTTCTAAAATGGCTGGGGGGAATTTTTGAAATGAGAAGGAGAGAGACGCTTCGTCAAAATGTATCGATTAGTTTTAGGATTATTCCCAACAGCGCCGCTTCCTCGGAACCCCTTTTACCTAGGTTTATTTGAATTGAAGATGCTTGGCTGCTTTCTTCTTTCTGAGACCTATCAGCTTACGCCGTTCGTTGACATCAATTGATTTCTGCGTTTGATAGGGGGAGTGCCCCCTTACCCCCTCCGGGGGGAGGAGGTGTGTGTGAATCTACTATGCTAAGTGTTGCTTCGTGTTGGTGGGGGAATTTAGGAAGAAAGGCGGAATGCCATTTTGGAGGATTTGTAAATTGTGTTCAATTGCAATGTCTTCTGCCATGTACAAGAAAACAAAAGTAATGGGATCAAAATCAAATGTTAAATATGAATAACATGAAAATAAATAACAATACATGAAATAATAATAATGAAACATGAAATAATAATAATGAAACATGAAATAATAATAATAACATGAAATAATAAAATCAAAAAGAGATTTTTAAAGCACTTTTTTTTGTTACGCTACTAAAATGTAGAAAATATTTCTGCGCTTGATAGGGAGAGTGTCCCTTTATCCCCCTGGGGGGAGATGGGTGTATGAATCTACCATGCTAAGTGTTGCTACGTGTTCGTGGGGGATTTTTGAAAGAAAGGCGGAATGGCATTTTGGAGGTTTGTAAATTGTCTTCCGTTGCAATGCTGCTATCATGTACAAGAAAACAAAATGTTAAAATTTCCTATAATTTCATGAAACAATCAAACAAAAAAAAGTTTTTGAAAAAACGCTTTTATGGCTCTACTAAAATATAGAGATTATTATTCTTTTCATGAAATATATAGATACCAAAACAAAATCATAAGGCGCTGATAGAAAATCTATAAGCAAATTGGAATTTTATTTACTTGTGTAATATACAGTAAAGCACCGCTCATACGTCTTTCAAGGGGCTGACGTTAAAAGACGCATAATCGAAATTTTAACAAACAACTTTGATTGTTAAAAATTTAATGCTACTAGTGCAAATTCCTTTTAAAATATCAATTTTAAAGCTTTTTAAGGGGGGGTTGGAACCCTAAGTCCGTTAACCCTAACCCTGTTACTTCGACGTACCTTTTTTCAAAATCTGTTATAGATTCATGTTTGAAATATTTTATACAAGTAAAGTATATATTTCTCATTATACTAAAATGCTTTTTAAAAAAATTCAAAAATTTATTTTTTACAAATTTTTTGTGTCAGAACAAAAAATGTTAAATTGGCCACTTCAATATACCTTTTCTCAAAATCTGTTATAGATACATGTTTGACATTTTTTATAGAAGTAAAGTACACTTTTCTCATTATACTGACGTGGGCGTTTGGTTAATTTTTAATTTTTTATAAATTTACAAAATATTTTCTATTGCTACAATCTGCTGTTTTGACACAGAAATAATTGTAAAAAATAAAGTTTTGAGTTTTTTAAAAAAGCTCATTTCAGTGTAATGAGAAAGGTATATTTTACTTGTATAAAAAATTTCAAACTTGTATTTATAACAGATTTTGAGAAAAGGTACATCGAAATGGCCAATTTTGACACAAAAAAATTTTCAAAAAATAAATTTTTGAATTTTTTTTCAAAAATTATTTCATTGCAATGCGAAAGATGTACTTCACTTGTATAAAAAATTTCAAGCATGAATCTATAACAGATTTTGAGAAAAGGTACCTCGAAGTAACAAGGTTAAGGTTAATGGACTTAGGGTTCCAGCTCCCTTTAAGATAGCACTAGTTTAATACTAAATAGTATGAAAATCAATAATGAAATTTTAAAATTAAACATTTATCATAAACGTGAAAAAAAATCATACCTTATTGCATATATTGAGTACTAATTATACAATATCTTATACGATTTATGTGCACTTAGGTAGACGTTTTATTAAGAAAATCTTTAACCGTCGTCTGACGTGCTGATACTCTGCGAGTATGAAGTACAGTCGCGGAAAAAAAAGTAGCCACCCAGCATTATTTTGCCGTCGTTCATCACATATTAAAACAAAAGGTACTAATTTTCAGGAAATAACGTGTAGTAAAAGGTTCCACGTTTAAAATTCTCATAAGAAGTCATATAAATATTTATAATTGCACTAACTTCATTTTTCTTAATAAATTTCAAAACTTATGCTTGAATACCAAGTTTCATCATCCTAGTCTTTTTTTGTTTCGAAATTATAAGCAAATGAAATTTTGAATATCGAATGTTAAAGTAAAATTTGGAATTTTTATTGATGTCTTAAGAAGTAATATAACTATTCACCTAGAATTTTTTTATGTAATAGTATGAATTATTCTACACATTTGACACATTTACTTTTTATTTTAAAATAATTTTGATCACATGAAATATTTTATCAAAATTGATGTTTAAAATTTTTTGAATAGCAACACTAATAAATTTTAACAGTACTCGAAGCAGATGGCCATTTGATACGCCTATACAAAATTTCAGCACATTCGTACGAGTAGTTTTGAAGTTACATTAAATTTTCTATTTTCGCTGTAAAACAATGCGCTTTAGGAGTCATCATATATTTCGTAAACGTTTTCATTATTAATTATTATCATTACACCACATTGTTTTATAAAACTTAAATATATAAACGTTTAAATATTTATATGTGAAATTAAAATTTTATAAATTAGTGTACTATTTCAGTTGAATCATTAATGTACGAAGTATTAGATAATACCAATGCCCTATCATCTTACAAAGAAAGCCCAGAAAATAACTGGAAAGCAGTGAAAGCCAGAATAAATCTCAACAAGTTATTAATGTTAATACTGTAATATTCGTAACGAATATATATATATATTTATAGAATTATTAAAATATTTAAAGAAAAGAAATTAATTAGATAAAAAATCGTTTGGTCATAAAATGAATTAATTTTAAAATATCGTTTGGCTGTAAAAGAAATTAATTAAAAATATCGTTTGGCATAATTCTTTTCTAAAGGTTATAGTTTGGCAACAATATATTGTCTTTTTCTAACGTTGCTTAGCAACGGAGAAATAATAAGAGGATTGAACATGGAATTCGATGTCAGAAGTGAGTGATGTAACGTTTGTGATGTAAATGTATGCGTTTGTTTTACATGTTTGTGCTGTGGAAGACGTCCAATAAATATATTATTTTTGATAAAGAAGGCTCCACGATTATTCATGCTATGCTGAAATACATCACAATACACATACTAGCATTTCATTAATACAAAGAATATTCGCCTTTATTCGATTACTTCAATTCATGCAAAAAGACCTATGTACAAACTGATTAATTATTAAAATAATTATTAAAATTTTAACACTTTGTGTTCAAAATTTATTCAGTCGAAACTGAAAATTATATGAAATTTCCAGAGCAAATGGATATCATGATTTTTGAAGGACAAAATAAAATTTTTTGGAGAAAAATTCTGCTCTACAGAACTTTTTTACGCATCTAGTTTACCGATTGTGAAATGTAAATAATTACTTTGAAAATAACATTTAAAGTGCGAAATACTTTAAAATGTCACTACCGACATTTAAATGCAAGTGCAGAACTTCTTTATCTGAATGTGGAGACAACCCCTTTTATATATAGAACACAAAATGTCGAACATCTTCCAATCTACTCATAGCATATTAACCAAAATTTATTTCTTGGTGTAATTTTCATGAGAAATTTATTTATGGCATCAAAAATGGGTGTCGCTATTGAAAATTTTGAATAAAGCGTAATTTTAAACATTTAGATGACCCCTTTAGAAGTTTTCAACCACAGAATCTTTTAATATCGTTATTTCTTGAAGATCGGCGCCATTTTTTAAATGTAACAATGAACGAGCGCAGAATAATACTGAGTGACTCCTTTTTTCCGCGACTGAACATCATTATGGATCGAATTAAGTTTATTGAATGTTTTTTCACTATTTCTTTTTGACAAAAGAAATAAGTTCGAAGTTACTCAGTGGAGTCCACTGCATCTTTGAAGGAACGTCGAATATAACTTCTTCATCGTTGCTTCAATTAGCACCAGACAATTTGTCTTCTATTAATTCATCAATTGTGAATAATTTAGAAGTCGCGATATCACAGTTCACATACTAGAAAGGAGGAATTTTTCACATTTTAGAACGGGGGAAAACGACGTATAACCGAAGCTTTGCATCGTATAAAAGAAGTACTTTATCATTAGAATGAATGTGAATGAATCAGGACTGTGATAAAACGACGTATAAATGAGAAACGTAAACGGTGCTTTACTATATTCTAATTTTTAATGAATCTAGGAATTTTCTTTCATATAATATCATGGTTACTCACATTTTTTGTAGTCTTGTTTTCACTGCCTTACATTTTTACGATTTTACTTTGATATTAATATTTCTAATAAAAAAATAATTTCTAGATTTTTGTAAAGTAATAAAAGCTTGTTTAAATTTTTTTAAATTTAATTTTTTAAATATTAGAATATTATATTGTCATCAGAAATACACAAGTGTACAGAATTTCTAAACTCTGGGGAATTCTAACTTTCACACGTAAGGTTCATTTCTAACTTTTTTGACATAAGGGAGTGAAAACTAGATTACACAATTTCATCCTTACAAAACATTAAAAAAGTGAAGTTAAATAAAATTGTCTAAAATAGAATAGATTATGAATTTCGTATTAACAAAATAGATATAAGAATGCAAACGAAAAATTTGATTCATCTAAAGAAAACCTTCTCAAATATTTTTGTCTCATTAGCAATCACGTTTCAGTTGCAAATGGGATTATCCCCATTTTGTGAACTCCGTTTATTTTTGGGTAAGCATTTTTCCAGATCCCAATTATACATTTGCATAGGAAAATACAGATCTCTTTAAATCATTCACTATAATTTAAAATTCCACAAAAAAAGTTTTGCAAAATAAGTGCACACGATTTATGTCGATATATTCTTTAATTCGAAGAGTTTTATAGTCAGTCGTTCATAGCAATTGTGGGAAATTGATTTATTTTTTTAAGGGAAAATTAGCGCCGCCTAGCGAAAAGTCTTTAAATTGCTGGAAAGAAAACCCATTAGGACTTTTTTTCTGTCACTTGCTAAACATTTTTTTTTGTAACAACTCTTTTTTTCAGTGATTAACTTATGGACACCCTGCATAACAAGCAAATCAAACATTGACTAATAAAAAATTAAATGTTTCATTTATTAAAATCGCTTGATAGATTTCAATGGTGCTATTCATTGACAAAATGTTGCATGAAGGTTATGTCAATTTTTGTAATCAGATTCTAATAATACTTTTTAAAAAAGTAATTTAATATATTTTTCTTCAACTTTGAAGAGAATACACTACCAAAAGGCATTTGCAGATTTTGATAATTGTTTTGAATAGGCCTTAGGAAGTTGAGTGCTCAACAATTACATACAGTGTACAGAGTATAATAATAGCTACAGTGAACTAATTTTTCTATAGAAAAACCGGAGCCATTTAAATATGAACCATTCAAGTATTATAACAACACCGATAACACTGTACAACATGAAAAATGTTCTTTAGATGAAAATATGTGTTTCTTGTATATTTTGGCTGAAAATAACGAATCTGCAATTTTTTTTGTTTACCACGCACCATTTTTCCAAAAATCCACATTTTAGCTCGGAAAAATCCACAAAAAGCCACATCCGTAAAAAGTGGCCTCCAAGAAAAAAAATTCATTCCTGGCACCAAAAACATATCACATGAACCACTTGTGAATCCGCAATGTGTCTTTCTTCCACCATTGCACATTAAACACGGTTTGATGGAAATATTTGTAAAAGCTCTGGACAAAGAAGGAGTGGCTTTCTTGCATCTCAGGAACAAATTCAAATATTTAAGTGATGCAAAGGTAAAAGAAGGGATGTTTATTGGCCCGCAAATTAAAGCAGTCTTTCGTGATGAAGAGTTTGAAAAAAACTGTCAGAAGCAGAAAAAGCAGCCTGGCTGGCATTCAAATCAGTGAGCATACATTTCCTTGGAAATAAGAAAGCTGAAAACTATGAAGATCTTGTTGGTGACATGGTGAAATGCTTGGTGAATGCTGTAATATGTCATTAAAACTACACGTTTTGGACTCACATCTGAACTTCTTTCCTCAAAACCTTGGCGCAATTAGTGATGAGCATGGGGAAAGATTTCACCTGGACATCTCTATGTTTGAAAAGCTTTTCAGTGGACGATGGAATCGAAGTATGCTAACTGAATATTGCTGGTCTGTTATCAGGGACACACAATCAGATGCCTACAAGAGGAAACGGCAAAAAAATCATTTTAGTGTTTGTGTTTTCTATAATCAAGCCTCTGTTATATTTTCCTGGAACCATTTTGTATAAATATAAGAAATATGTCTCCTACAAAAACGGTACGTGATGGACCATTTTGGTTTTGATATATGAATCAAGCACCTTTTGTTTATACAGAATCACATAGTTTCATATAAAGGACGGAAAAAAGTTCAAATTTGTTGTACAGTGTAATGATCAGATGATGGCAAGTCTGAAAAGTCCAAAAATTGGTGAAAAATACTCTATTTTAACCCATTTTTACAACTTTTAAAGCATACGAGGAATTGGAACATAATTTTTTAAATATTTTTTTCTGCATCTATTGCTCGTCTCGCCTATTTGCAACTTTTCTGTGGTATAGCGACTTGAATTTTTTTTTAAACATCTTTATTTAACTTGACTTATTTCATGTTTGTAAAGATGGAATTTTGCAACCGATTTCACTCATTTCCTGATGAGATATATTTTTGCAATTTTGTATACTTGTGTATTCTCGTTGATATTACACTATTTTAATTAACGGTTTATCGATGTATTTAATTAAATTCTGATTGTATACCAATGGCCTCATCTAGCAGCAAATTTGAGAAAAAATGATTTCTGGGTTCGGTAATACTTATCACGATGAATTATAAATTAAAAACTAAAAAGTAAACAACAATTGAAATAAAAAAACTCTACTTTTTAGTACAGTAATAAATGTGCGATTTTAAAAACAGATTTAATTCAATTCATTTAAATTTTTTTTCAACCTATCTTATTCTGAAAGCAGTTTGAAAATGTATCCAGTTTTATAACAGTCTTAAAAGTTGACCATAATTTTGTCTTAAAATCTATTTCCTCTTTTTTAACGTCTGGTTAAATTACTCATTCATCTATTTTCTATTCTTAGAGGAAAATGCATATAATAAACAGAGAATTTACGTTAGTTATACGCACATTTCATATTTTCAGTATAACAATCTCATAAAACAAAGGGCGAAATAACAATACAGCAATCATTCTTAGAAATGGTGGAACAATAGATCCTACAGGCGAGGTAACAGATCATCTATGCTGATGAAATAACCGCTTTGAAAGGAAATATCACAATTATTCTTCTAAAATGATGCTTTCATTTACAACTTAATGGCTATATCTCTCGACATTACAACCGCTTTTATAGAGACTAACCATCTGTATTGCAAGAAATAAAAATCATTTGAGATGCACTTTATGCTGTCTAATGCCTTTACAGCTCTATAACTATGAAACCAGAAACTTGTGCGTTGTGACAGTGGCGGTGCTATGACTTTCAAATCCTATTGACTGAAGCCGGGAACCGTCAAAATAGACCCGACAAAATAGCTCGTGCCGAAATAGCCCGGACAAATAATGGCTTATTGCCAATAATATTATTACTTACTCTTTTATAACTAGAAAATCATCCGTCATGGTATGACGGGTGCAAATTGCCTCTTCATTCGAGAGATTTCCCGTCAAATTTGACGTGTTTAAATAGATATATATGCGAGAGAAATGTTTAACATTGATTGAAAACAAATAAAATAAACATGTTTCTGGCAGGAAATATTTTCTTTATTTACATATTTCTTCTGTATTCAAAAAACCTCTTGGTAAACAACATTCCGTATGAAGTATTTTTCGTTGTTTAACAATTTTATTATAATTTAATAACCGTGGAATTCTCAGCTTGTCAAACGTAAGTCAAAAGTTAAAATTTCGAAGGAATTTTTTTTCGAAATTTTAATCAAAACAAAGCACTTCTCTGATTGTCAAACGTTTCATCATATATCAAATGATATATGATAAAAGAAGAAGAGGAGTTTGATGATTTGTAAAAAATATCATCAAATTATATCATCACGATTGCAATAATAATTAGATGCATCATGGCGTCCAAACTATATCACGCGCATGATATACCACTGACGTGATTTACTACTTTCTATTAAAAAACGGAAATTAATTTGAAATATATGATTAATATAATTTAAAATTTCTCGGGAACTATTGATGATAGCGAGATAAATTTTATATCAATCGATAGAAAATTTTATTTCACTATTTTAGATATATTAAATTTGAAATTAGAACTGCAATTACTCTTATAAATTTAAAATTGCTGAAATCTAGGTTCTTTAACAATGAAATAATGTTGCTTAACGTCTCGCAGTGCTATGGCGCGAGTTTTATTGTTGATAACGTCAGAGCGTTACCGATAGATCTGGGCTATTATATTAGTAATACTTGACAATAATTTATTATTGTGTAAAATATGCAAATATTCCCGTATATCATATAACAATTATATGTTTTAATGTTATTCAGAATTTGCATTTGGGCAATTTTGTCGAGGCTATTTTTCGCGGGCTATTTTGTCTTGGGTATTTTGTCGGGGCTATTTCGGGACGGGCTATTTTGGTTTGGGGTATTTTGACGGGGTACCCTCTGAAGCAAATTTGCTTCCCTTACATTTTTGCCTTTTTTAATTTGTTTTGAATAACATACAATTTAGTTCTTAAAATAATTTACCTATTACTTATTTTATAGAATAGCTATAAATAAAGATAAGTAAAAGTGAATGTTATTTTTTGTGTTGTTAAAAATAACTAAAAATAAAATTCACCTTTCTTGTTTTATTTCCATCGAAAATATCTATAACTTTTTCCTTCAAATTCAGGTGCACTTAACCTATCCTGATTCGTTACGCATCTCAGAAACACTTTATATTCTTTTGAATGTTGGGGGAAAAGCAGAGTTTATAGGTTCTGATGTAGCCATGATGGGCATCGAAACTGTTAATTTATTGTATTTTATTTATCTATAGCAGCGGTTCCCAACCTTTTTGGCTGTGCAGACCACCTGCTATTTTGAGGCCCACTAACTAAATATATAAGTAAAAAAGTACAAACACATATAATACATACACACATATTATTTTTATACAGGGTGATTCAAAAAGAAGAAACAGATTTAAAATATTTATTTCTAACGAACGACAATAGATACAGACACATACCAGATAGGATAGAGGGAAGTTCAAAGTTTTATTTCAATCATTCGGATAATCCCGGTAAAAATGGATATGCTCCAACACGGGTTGTTTCCACAAAGTAAACAAGATCGGGATGACTTTATTTTCATTCAAGACTCCTCTGTTTTTTCCCCCTACAAATATTGTCACTAACTTTCTCCAACAAACATTTAATCTCCTTTGAATCCTTTCTTGTTGGATTAAAGTTCCAAATCTATCTTTTTTTTATTACTTATAACAGTATGGTTTGAATGAAAACGCGAGAAGTTTGGAAAAAGAACATTTCTTTTAAACAATACGCCATACAATAACGAATAGAACTTTCAAAATGTTGCGAATAATATACGTTACAAAATAAAAGATTAAAGGACAAAAAAATAAGACAGAGAAAAGTGCAATAATTATTAAATTATTAAACACCGGAAGCATATCTTTTCTTCTCGCACGTATGTGAACAATAATGGAGAAAAAAGAAATCGTTTTTAGAAGCATGACGTTTGCAGAAGAAAGACTTATCCGAAAATTTTTAAAAAATCGTTAAAAATCAGGAAACATACGCAGAAGCTTCAAATTATTCTTATTAGAGCGGAGGAAATTTTGCACTTTACAATGATATAAAAATGAAGGTTCTCCGATGAAAATATGCAGAAAATTTGAGAAAATAGGAAACCAGCATTACATAAATGAAAATCTAATTCGAATTTTAAAATAATTTTAAGCCGTCAGCTCCCTTTTATGCTAATCCATCACTGTGCCAAATTTGGTCCCGGTAAGTCGGGGTAAGATCGGGGTGTGCATAGAGAAGAAATAAACGAACATACATACATACTCAGAAAAAATAGCTCTTTTATATATATAGACGAATGTTTTTGCGGCTATCAGTATTCGGCATTTGGTACCCAACTTTTCAAAATTTATTTAATACAGCTCATTCGAATGGTTTCTGAAGCTTCCATTGAAATCTGGGATTTAGATAATTAATTTCAAAAATACATTTTTACAAAATACTTTTTCTGTAACATTTATGTATCTGTATAAAATTAAAAAAGAAAACATTTCTTGAGGTTACTACTTAAAAAAGATTTATTTAGGCGTCCGATGAGAATAGTTACAATCAGTCCATGGACATAAGAGCGAAAGAAAGGCAGCAATACAAATTAAGAAAGTCTTTGTTTGCTTTAGTTTAGTTTATTAGATTAAAGGCTATTTTAGAACAGGCTCGTAGTTTTGAACCGTAGTCAGACAACGAGGACGACATCCGAGCTGTCAATCCTCTCTGCACACCTCTACATCACACAAAAGAGAAGTCATTTGACAGGGTAGGATTCAACGTGTATCAGCCTAACAAACACGGCGATTCTTTGGTGGAAACTAGGGATGGCGATTATTGAGAAAATAACCGTTTTTCGGTTATTCGGATTTTTTTCATCCACGGTTTAACCTGGCGGTTATAACCGCTCAAAATAGCCGGCTTTTGAAATAACCGGTTTGCGGGGATATTTTTATATAAAAAAACAAACTCCGTTTGTTGACAAAATTTTTTATTAATATTGTTTTCACAGGAAATCAATCCATTGGCCAATATTTATCTGTTCATGAAGACTCTTTCAGTAATCCGCCAACCAACAGACGCCTCGAGGAAGTGGTTGTCGTTGATTGGCCTAAGATAATGAAATTCAAAGCTCCATAGTTTGGTAAATTTTAGCCTAATCGAACCTAAAATCGAGCCTATCTTTCGATCCAGTTTTTTTAACAGTTTATAACCGGGACAAAAAAAACCCAGAAAAAACCGGCTAACCGAAACAGAAAAAACGGTTTTCGGTTACAACCGGCAGGTTTTTCCCATCCCTAGTGGAAACAGGTCTCAAACACACGACTTCCCGATCCTAAAGTCCAGACTCTGTCACCCTAAAGCCCTGAATACGTCTTCAGGGCTTTATGTAACCCCAGACCAAAACAATTCTAGTAGGGGAGAATGCGAGGACATGGATACACTTTTTTTTCGAAAGCTAAAAAATGATTTTACCAAAGGTAATAAATAGAATTAATACACTAAGTTTATACATTTGTTAATCTAATATAGGACTTCAGCTATGGTCATAAATGACCTAATAAAAAATTTATTACACTTTTGTTCCTGAAAATGGATTTGTATCAATCTTGCCCCAAACTAGGGGTACATTGATACACACGGAAATATCGAAAGTAATGATGGTTAATAGATCTGGGATCAAAACAAAATTTGTTTTATCAATAAACTTTATATTCCAAATCAAGGTTTCAATCGAATAAAGTTTAACAAAGTAACAAACTTTTATTTTAATCAAAACTCAACATTTTAAATGAGACTGTAAAATTGAAACAATAATGCCCCAGAAAATAATTTATCTCTACAAATAATAAAGAAGAATGTGTGTGTGCGTGCATGCGTGTGTAAGCGCGCGTGTGTGTGTGCGTGAAAATACTTTGGAGGAAGGGAATGTGAACCTTGAAGCCATTTTTGGAAATTTTAATCAATGAAGGGAAATTTTCTCGTTCTTCCTTCATGACTTACGAAAATAGTATAGCACAAAAATAATTTTTACACCATCTGAAAATACAAAAAAAAACCTATCTTATCGATTATATGAATTAATTTTCCGGGCATTTTTTTCCAATTTTAATAAATCCGTAAAAAAATATTTTAAACATAACTTACAACAATACTTTTTATCTTTTAAATAAAATTCAAACCTTTTTCATTGTTTAAACAAATACTTAATTGCGTCTCTGAGATAGTTCTTTTTTATATAGAGTTTTTTTCCATTTCTGAAGACGATTTTGCAAAGTAGTTGCTGTTAAGGCCCATTGATACACACGGAAGATGCGTATCAATGTGCCCCGGAATCAACTGTATCATTCTACCCCAAGAGATTTTTTTACTTAAAACAAGTGGTCACGCAAAATCAACGCTAAAAAAACCTCAAAACTCAATATAGTTCAGAAAAATAAATGTTTTTTTTCCTACCTGTGGAGCATATTTCCAAAACGTAATTAGTTAAAGAAATCACACAACACGCACTTAGAGTAAAATTTACTTTGACTAGAAGATTAGCAGTTTGATTCATTTGTAAATTAACTTTTGACTTAACATGGCCGAAAAAAATACCGAATGCTAAGGGTTACAGAGGCATATATATGAACATCTTGAGCTATTCCAATCATCAAAATTTATGGACTGTATCAATGTTCCCGCGTATCAATCTACCCCAACTCCCCCTACTTATTTGGAAGAGCTGTGACAGATTTATGACATGGGAAAGTGATTCTTAAATGTTTTACAGCGTCAATTTATTGGAATGATGGATAAATATGTCTTTGGCTGAAGTTGAATTCAGTTACATTAACGTCCCGTCTTGAGCCAACGGTAGGACTATTTTGGGCAAACCTCATACTTTTGAATCGTGGTTAGATATCAAAGGACGAACTTGAGCACTCCCTTCTCTCCAAATTTCCATGCCACACCAGCCGGAGGACATTTGACCTTCAACGTCAGATTTGCCCTGGATGACGTCTATATACACGGTAGTTCCTCGGTGGAATCTAACTTCGAAACTGGAACCCTCTGGTCCCAAACCGGGGACCTTATCACCAGGTGACTGTTTCCCCTATCCTTGAAAGAAAAGCTTTTAAAAAGTTATTTCAAACTTAAAAATAATCTACTATTGCAAAATATTGGATTAGATTTAAAAGTAAATTATTTCATACCAGTTATCTCTCATTATATTGAAACACAAAACCTTTCCTACGCGTGCTATTTTCAGGAGAAACAGTAAGGATATCTTTCCTTTCATTTTAAACTATTCAAACCAGAGTGCCTGTAAGGCAAATAGTTCATATGTTTCGTTTATGAACCTTAGCTCCACTTAGCTATTCAGGTCTTTTGCTCCTCGTACGTTAAACAGCATTTGAAATTTTCTGCTCCTCCGAAAAAAAGGGCAACAAAAAAAGTGTTTACGGTACGTGAGCTGGGCCCGAAACGCCCGCCATAGAAATCTGGGACAGCAGGACATATTTCATTTCGGTTTGACATAATGCAAACATTTTAGATCCTTTGAGTTAAAAAGTTTCGGAGAAGAAACCAAATGAACTCGTGCTGCCAGATCTATAGCTCCGCAAATCGGAGGCTCCTTTCTTTCTGCACTTTTTTGTGAAGAACATGTATTGAATAGATAAGAGAGGGAAGATGGCGCGTATTTTTGGGATTCAGAATGGGCAAAAGGATGGTTAGGATGTTTGTGTCACGTTATGCTTAAATTTTTGCTCGCTCAGATGAAGAGGGGAGGGAGGGGTGACCCCCTTTTTTGTTTAAAAAAGTTCGAAGGCGAATGATGGCATAAATCAGATTCATAAAGGGGGAACTTGATAGGATTGTTCCGGTAAGCCAAGGTTTGTTTTAGTTTTGAGGAATTTATTTTCTTCCGGGAAAAATGGCAACTACAAAAAAAGCCGGATGAATATGAAAGAAAAAATGTCAGATTGCATAGTACTAGACCAAATGGACTTGTTGTTTTGACGGAAATGAAGTGTGTGGTTTTTTTTTCACAATCACTAAAGTACTAAAGAAACTTTTATAATGACTTTTACCTATATAGAAAATATAATTCCATTATTATATATATGCTTAGCGTATTGGTATTAATGTATGTATTAACTATGGATTTTTAAATAATTTGCTCTTCTATTTCCTTACTTTTTAGAACATTTTAGGATATTTTCCTTTTGCAATTTTCACACAGTTAGCTGAGAGAGAAGTTGGTGCCCATGCACAAGTGTTAACTAGACTCCATCGCCCCGAACAGATAGCGCTTTTGTGCTGCAAGGAATTTCAGCAAGGAAAATTGGTTTCGCTTTCCCTTTTATATAAATTTCGTCCTTTGTTCAAGAATTTAAGAGCTATGCAAGAGTTAAGAGTTGAGCTTTCCTACAGGCAATTTTTAATTCATCTTCTATATTTTGAATATTTGTAATTATAAATTTATAGATCAGGGTTATTATATTTTTATTCTGTATTCCACTATTTTCAGCAATCATATTCTACTATATTTATATGCAACTTCTCATTTTTAGTATGTTTTTGATCTTGCAATATTAGATATTTAGATTAAGATTATAATTTTTTTATTCAAGTACTTTAATTTCTTGCGGTTTTTTAGAGATTTGGTTAAGGAAATTTTTTGGAGGGATTTTACCAGTATAGGGATGTAGATTTTGCTTATATGATATTACTCAAATTTTTTTATTGATATAACCGCAAACCGTGTTTGCGCTGCCCTGCCGAAACATACAAGATCCTGAATGACAGCCGCTGCAATAGCTCGAGTACTGAGGCCGGAGTCCTAATAACCTATCACCCGGCCACGGCCCGACCCCTCCCGAAGGAGGTACGTACTACAGTAGTTTCCTCTTAATGTGATCGCGGTTAATGCTATCATTCGCTTTATATTATCAAAAACCTCTGGTCCCGAACCAACGTATTCAAATGCACACAAAATTATTCTTTTAGTATGATCACTACATCGTTTAAAGCTATCAGTTTTGAAGCGATTGACGTTCGTAGAATTTCTCGCTCCACTAGTAATGAAACATCTGGGGCCCCCTTTTCCCCACACGTCCCAAGAATTTGGGGGGTTATCTTTCATAACCCCTCTTTGAAGATCGTCCATTTAGCACGCAGGGACGTAACCGTCGGTAATTTCCATTGAACCTCCTGAAGGTATGCAAAAAGAAGAGTATGAAGAGTGGATGTCCATTGACGAGGACGTTCTAGTAGCTGCCACACTAACGGACTTGGAAATTTGCCCAGCTGTTTGTAAGCAAGACCAAGCAATGAAAGTTGATGATTCCGACGGAGACGAATGTGTTGAAGAAAGCCCTCCAACGAACGCCGAAATGAGGCAAGCCCTTGATATTTTGAAACGCGGCGTGCAGCATCGTTCAACAAATTTTAAAAAAACAATACGAGTAAGAACAATGTATAAATGAACTGTTAAGGAATAATTGTCGTCAAGCAACAATTAATTATTTTTTTAATTGTTATTTTTGAAATAATTTATAGATAGATCCCTGAGATAAGTGTTTTTTTTTTTCCTTTTTGTTTCTTTTCCCTTGATGTGACAAAAATATAGTTGAGTTTGCCCAATTTGGTTATTGTTATCAATCGGTTAATGTAGTCAAAATTCTTAAGTGCCGAAGTGATCACATTAAGCGGAATCTACTGTATCACTGGCGGGAGGTAACACAACCCCCACCATTTCTATACCACAAGTGCCCGCTAACTTATCCGGCGGCCACTCATCCGTGGACTTGATTGCTATACACAAAGATTTCGCCGTCCTGCAAAAAGCACACGGTTGAAAGTTGATGACAGTTACCAAGAGCACGTTTTTCCATTTAAACAACTTTGCCTATTACATTACATTCATAATTTTCAAAATTCCAAGATACATCCAAATACTTCTTAGCATACAACATAGAATACACATTAAAAAATTCATCTCATCAATTATAAAATAACAAGCAAAAGAACTTAAAACGTAAAGAAATTCAGTTTACGATTCAATTATCAATTACCATTAACTTTTATCACGACATTTTCCGTATAAAATTTTAAAAAATTTCCTCACACAACATTACAATAATACATCAATCGATAGGGTTCAATTTTCAAAATAATATTTAGCATTTACGCAGTATAAAAAAACTGGGCGATCATAAATAAATTGACGCGTAAGAGAAAACTAACAATTTTTTAACAATTTCAATAAGTCCATTTCGTGCCAAGCCATTCGCAGTTAACTGCATTAAGCCCAACGTCCCAAAGTTAGTTGGAAAATACTTTTTCCTGATATCTTTGTAAAGATTACAACCTGAAATATAGTAGCTTACTGTTCCTTTATCATCCAAACCACATCTACAGTTGTCATTTTATTTTGAAAAAAAATCTATTTTGGTAAACTAGAAAACTTCCGTGTCCTTTATATAGTTGGTTTACGTAAAAAGAACTTGATTGATATATATTTTAATGCTTTCAATACATATATATTAAGAAAAATAATTGTATATATGCAGCAAACTATATTTACCATAAAACCTAGAGTCGCAATCTGGAACTGAGAGGAAAAAATGATATTCATTCAGTGTTGCTCAGAGATGCATCGTGCACCAACTGCTTCATGTGAAGAGATCCAGTCGATTCGAGTCCAGAAAGAATGGAGGTCAAATCAGAGGTTCAGGCATATCAGAAGAAATTTGTAAATTGAACTTTGGTTAAAGATAATTCCATCTTCTTTTACTTTCTCGTATACGAAGTATACAAAGAGAAAGTATTGTAATCGTCAAAAAATTCGATATCGAGATTTTGACGGATCTCCGCGTTTTAGACCTCCCTGAGTCCGAAAAACACAATTTTGGAATTATGTCTGTCTGTGAACACGATAACTCGAAAACTATTAGAGCTACGGGGATGAAATTTGGTATGTGGTCTTTAAACATAATTTGTAGGTTTCTATCACATTTTGGACAAAATCCGTCAACGGGAAGTCTGTCTGTCTGTATGTCCGAAGTCATGCGAACACTATAACTCAAACACTTGAATAGCTTGATGGATAAAATTTGGTACACAGTTTTATCGTCATGGATGTAGGTCCGTATCAAATTTTAGGCCAAATCCGTCAAAGGGTTGACTGTCTGTCGGTCTGTATAATCGCATACTTGTTAAGCATTCGTTTCAAAACTGATCTCAATGCGCATGCGTACTTAGCAATCTCTGGCACCAAGCGGGAGGATTACGTCACTTTGCCCTTGAGACGGAGTTTGTGATAGATATGTTTTATCTCCTGTTTTCTTTTCGTTCGCTCGTATAATAGCGGATCTTGCTGGAGTGTGATGGAAAATAAATATTGCTAAGTTTTAATACATAGGCATCTCAGAAGTTTTAATACAAGTGAAGAATCATATTAAAAATATGATTCTTCACTTAAATATTTTACAATCACTATAATCTGCAATGAAAAACCTTCTGATATTCATTGCATTCTGGATTACAGTAGGTTCGATTTTTTTTATCCACGCAAAGGGAGGGGAAATGACAAATTTTTGAGCAGTATACTAGAAAGTTCAGGGGAGGCCACTCCCACTGGTTAACTTCTGTAAACATCCCAAACCAGAGGGAGTGGTCTCCCCTAGACTCTCATATACTCCGTAATAAATACCCTGCATAAAAATGTCGGATCTTGGGCAAGACCGAGACGGTCGCGAGTGCTCAGATTTTTATTACCCTCAGAATCGAAGACCGCGGGAAGGAGAAAGGGTCACAATTTAAGCCGGGAGTGTCCCCGTTCCCTCTTCCGACCGTCGCATATCAAAACATAATGTGGCGTGCTTTGGTATGATGAAGAAAATCGAGTGTGAATTTTGGACGCCTTATTTTCCACCAATTGAAACCAAAATTTGATACAGATCTAAAATTATGGTTAGTAGACAACATACCAAATTTCATCTACCTATGTCATTGCATTTTAGAGTTATCGCGTTCACATGCATGCGAATATACAGACCGACATACAATCAACTCTTCGACGGATTTGGTCAAAAATTTGATACGGATCTACAATTCTGGTGATAAAACTGTGTACCAAATTTTGTCCATCTAGCTATCCAAATTATTGAATTTACATAAACACGGACAGACAGACTTCCCTTGGACAGATTTCGTACAAAATTCGATAGATATCTACAAATTTGGTGTAAAGACCACATACCGAATTTCATTCGTCTAATTCAAATTGTGTTTGAGTTATCATGCTCATAGACAGACAGATAGACTTAACTCCAAAATGTGTTTTTGGACTCCGGTTCGTCTAAGACTGGAGATTCATCAGTTCGATTTTTTCGAATTTTTTGACTACTACAATACCTTCTCTTTGTATACTTCGCATACGAGAAAGCCATAATAAGAGTCGCCGAAAATGCATATAAGTACCTTTGTAATTGTCGGAATTCGTGTAACGGAAAAGAAAAAGAAAAAAAGCATTCTAAATGTGTTCTACAATTTCAAACGGTTTCTATGGGTTCATTATTCAGAAAAAAGTGGCGAAAATTAAATTTGAAAATACAAGATATATAAACATCCAAACATACATTTTTGACTATTATAATACTTTCTGTGTATACATATACTTCATATACGAAAAAGTGAAAATTAGTATAAGCTCATTTTTATTAAACACAGATTATGTAAAAACATTTTTATAAACAAAAAAAATCGAAAAAGCACACTCCTATATTTTTGTGCGATATTAAAAAACTGTGTCTTGCTGGCTAATAATATACAATATCATTTTGAATTCACGCAGTTAGATATGCGGATTCCTAGGTAGTCCTTTTTTGTATCCGATTCTTATTCTTAAATGAAAGCCATCAAAAAATATACTGAAACTGCTTAATAACTAACTTTTTTTGTAGCTAAAAAAGAAGAATAAATGATTTTAAATGAAAGAGAGACATCTTTGTCCGTCTTCCAAAAGCATCAAAATATTTTCGTGCTATATTTCGATGCGTCACTCTTCAGAAATTAAAAAAAAATTAATTTATCATAATTCCTTTTAAAATTTATTCAGATTTTTAAAAACGTAGCATTAAATTAAAAAATTGTGGTGTTTTGATATCGTGAATAAAATCATCACAAAATTAACAAAATTCTGAAGGTAATGGTACTGTTAGGAGCAAATATACATAAGCCCTTATCTAAGTAGTTGGATTAAAATACTTTTTATAGTAACCAGTTTTGTAAGTCAGATGAAAAATAACCCTATATTAAAAAGTTGAATAATTTTAAATTTGTTCTTAGTGATGAATATCTGACATTTCAACATAATAGTACAAAAATTTATTTAAATGCATCATTTAGCTTTTAAGAACTAACAGTATCCTAGTTAGTTCGGTCTCCTCGGCAGACGACTTAGTCACAATAAACAGATGAGGTTTTATGTACTAGTAAATTTGAAAAAGAAAAGATCCCAAATCATTGCTTTAAGGGGGTGAGGATCTAGTAAATATTTCAAATACTTGTTGAATAGATAAATATTTCCACTTTCCATATTCACTTAACAATTTTATGATAGCAATTAAAGGACTAGTGCTTTAAGAACTTATAAAATGCGGGAGTGTTCTCGCCTCGGCTTTATCATATACTTACGCAATATGGCGCGTTTTGTGTTAACAATCAAAATATCTATAATAGAGTCATGCTGAATTGTCCGTAATGTTGGGAGGAGTAAAAAGTAACTCCTTGCCTTTAGTTTGCGTCATTAACGAACGAAATCCTATTTCTGTTAACGCGTCAAAGAAGTCAGACAGGTTTTATTTATATATAATTGAGCCGAGTTAGCCATTTTATTTCTTTTTTAATTATACTGATTCATTACCCTCACTCCAAGGATCAGTTGGAAGTTAGTATCAATTGATTCATGTGTCCGGTTTTTCGGGCTATTAATTTAGAATACTGCCGTTTTTGTTAAAATGTTCTTGCTTTTTCGTACTTGGAATCGAATATTTATATATTTTTGCATTTAATATTTTTTCCTTAACCGTTCTTATACTAAAAACTCCATGAAAATCTTCATGATTAGGTACATATAAAATTGGCAACAAAAATAAAGGTAAATACACTATTTCTTGATTACCGGAGTATTGCAAGAATTAAAAGACTGATGAACAACAAGGGAAAATCTTACATCAATGCGCAATTTGTTGAATACTTTAATTAAGATGGAGAACCATTGCGTTAAGTGTCGAATGCAAGGAACAGGGAGATTACTATTGTATAAAATATGAGAAAAGGAGGAATAAGCATGTTCTATGTATGCCGAACCCACAGACAGAATTCCCTTTGACAGATTTCGTCCAAAATTTCATAGAAATCTACAATTTCGATGTTAAGACCGCATGCCAAAGTTAATCCATCTAGATCCTTGCATTTCGTAGCCAGATACTGTATTTCCGACACGAGAAAAACCCTAGACACCAGACATGCCTGTGGCGAGTGTTATGGAAACGGGATATTCCACTGCATTTTGGGGGTAAAGGAAATATCTTTATTTCATTTGGCGCAGATACAACCGACGGAAGTCTCGTTTCGCTTTGTACTATTGTCGAAACCGATTTACCGCCTTACTAAGTGTGCTTAGTTCGCCAAATGTTGCGGTTGATTTTATACCCGTTTACCTTCTTTCGTCTACTTGCGGCAACCCTGCCCAGGGCTTTTCTCCTGGCGCGGTAGATGGACATATATAATTCCAACAATGCTTTGTTTGTTTTTTCGTCTCAGGGAGGCATAAAACATGGAGGTTCATCAAAATTTGGATATCGATATTTTTTGACGATCACAATATCTTGTACACTTCGTCTACAAGAAAGTATTAAGTTGTTAAAAAAATATCCACAAAACGTAGATATCTTTAGTTTGTGAATGAAAGCTATCTCGCATGTTAAAACAAATAAACACTAAAAATGATTTGGTTATCGTCTCAAGAAAAATATTCCTTGTTAGGAATACTAGAAACATCTCACTGAATGACATAAAAGCACGATCTATAATTTATTTTAACAATTTTACCTCGTTTAATAACACTAAAGAGGTATTATACTGCCAAACAAATTAAATATTACAAAAAAAATTAATCACGAGAGAAAGATTGAAGCAAAAATATGAGAAGGAAAGTTTGCTTAAGGGAAAAATTAATGAGCGTTTATTGTTCCAAGAATAACCGGGCACAAACTAATTCAATATCTAATTCTTCAGTTTATCATTAAATCAAACATTTCATCACGCGAGAAGGAAAATCTTTTACAAACATAAAAGTTTAAAAATAAAGGATCTTTTAATCTCTTAGCCTTGTTCAAATTATAATTACACGTGCAAACAAAGTTTAGGAATTAACTGTTCTTCATTGACGTAAAAGGAACAAAGTTCTTCTTTCTTCATCAGAAAGAAAGAAGATAATAAACCCAACAATAGTGCACCGGGAATCAAATGGTTAAACTGAACTCAGAATCTTCTTTATTTTTTGCCTTCCAAGCACGAAAGGCCTTTGCCTTTCATATCTTTCACGGATGACATGTTTTTCCCATTACTTCAAACCCAGCGTGTTCCATTTTAATTTAAATAAATTAAGAGATGGCGGCTTCATGAAAACTCTCTTTTCTCTCTCTTATTCTGTAAGAGACTGAAAGAAAATTCCGTCCCCTAATAAATCCCCCTGCTGAAAGAGTCTGACAATTACTCGATATGGAATGAGGACATAAATATTGAAAGAGGCACCCTCTTTTCTGCCTTTTACAGAGCGATAAGACGATGATATTAAATTTCAATTTCATGGCTCGGAGCAATGGCGGCGGAGTAATACTTTGTAAATTTTCCGCTGCAAGCACTAAAGCGATTGAAAGAGCGAACTGCAGTACTACAGGGCAAAGACTCGAAATCGAAATCGGAAGTTATTAGAATCTTCATTCTCAGGTAAAGACTGAAAAGTTTTCCCCCTTTTCCTCTGTGTGTGTCTGCTTGCTTAAATCATAATGGAAAAGGAACCCTCCGTTGCTATTTTGGAAACGAAAAGATCTTCTCCATTTCGTGGAAGTTAATTTGAAAGCCACTGGCAGCTATGTATTTAATCTTCGGGCAGAACATTTGTGTGCTGACGAATGGCAACGCCGACTTCCGAATTGACGTTAACTAGAACTCTGTCATGTGATGTTAATCTTGAAATTCGAACTTCTTCAAGGATGCAATCTAAACACCGAGGCCTGTGTCAATATCGAATGTTGCGTAAAGTGGTGCTGGAATTGGACAACTTTAAAGACTGGAGCAAAGTACTTCAAACATGCGGTGCGCATAAAATGTGTAGAGCGATCCATTAGGATCGAACCCTTTAAAGAGAAAGTGTTTTGCAGTGTCAGCGAATGTTTGAAGAGGAAACTCCTGCCAAAAGGTGGTGTTTAAATAAAGAAGGGGGTTGTGATTCATTTCGAGACCTGATTGCAATGGTTTCAAATGAGATCCGTTCTAAGTCATTAGTTTCCCTAAACGCTTCCAGTGCCTTAAACGCGCTTCGAATGCAATTCAGTTGCATTAATCGCTTTTGGATATGAGACGAATCGTCGAGCTTGATTTTTATCTCTAAATTAAGTAAAAATTGCACCAGTGTTAAACTACTAAGTGTGCATTAATTTTAGTAATTTAGCACGAAATTTATAAATATGCCACGTAAATGCAGTGATTCAGCATACAGATTTTTACTTTCTAGTATGCGCAATATACAAAGACAAAGTATAGAATCTCCACAAACTATTATCGAGGTTTCCTTACCTCATAACTTTTGATTAATGAACAGATGATACACATTATTATATAATCATAAAGCACAATTCAAAAAGCTTTTAATAGCTCAAATAAAGTTAATTAATTTCCACATGGCAGTCTTTGGCGGCGTGTAACTTGTATCGACATTTGGATGAAAATTGAGTGCGGTCTAGGTGTCTTTAGGTGCCACAACTCTTGTACTAAAGGATTTTTATAGCTGTCACTTCTTAGAAGTTTTGCTGTTCTTATTTCGTCCAAGAAACTTAAATACTTAAATGCTCTAGTATAAAAACTTAACACCACAACATTCCCCCGAACTCGGAGCCAGGACGGCTCCCTGTCGGTTGGTTGGGTAAGCGTGAAACTTTATTGAAAAAGCCAGAGCAAAAAAAAATTACATTTTATATATAAGAATACAAAAAAGAGGCCATTTAGAACAAAAGAATATAATATTTAGTAATTTAACTGTAAGTTCTTTCAAGTCCTTGTGCTGTTGAATTTGAGAGGGTGGTGTCTTATGTATGGAAGAAGAGAGAAGATGAGTACCTAGGATTAGTTGGGTCTGTGGCTAGCTGTTGTCACCATCTTTTGGAAAAAAGAGTGTTTCGTTTTCCTCTATGAAGTGGGTGAGTTTTCTGATTTTGGCCCTAGAATTGTTGTTGTTCATAACTTTTTTCCACCAAAGTGGTTCTTATAAAGACTGCATGCATTTTACTAATCTAAACCTAGACACATCTTGACTTAACCAGCCAAGTGTTGATGGATTTAAATGCCGCGAAAGGCTGTCGTATGGAAATAATTTTACTTTGTTTGTGTTATTAAAAAAAATTAAGTTGTACTTTATGAATATGTAATAATGTTTATCGTCATGTTCTTCAATCAAAAGTTATGAAGCAAGGAAATCTTGCCAATGATTTGTGGACACCCTGTACTATAATCCTTAAAAAAATTCAATCTCTAGATTTTGATGAATCGTTACGAATCGAGAACGAAAAACCCATTTTTTGAATTCTGTCTGTCTGTTGGTCTCTCTGTGAACACGATAACTGCGCATAAAAGAAAGTCGATGGGAGAACTCTCCAGCTGCTAGATTTTAAAAATAGACTCTCTGATAAATGAAGTTAACAAACCAACAAACCAGGGAAGGCTGATTTACAAATCTGATGCATGCAGGCAATTTACTTTTTGATTACTTCATATATATAAAAAATAACATGATTTCTGATTCACAGTTTCCTCTTTGAAAATTACATACAAGCCATTTGATCATACAGGCTATCATTGTCATTGAAAAATCTTTGTCATACAGGTAATTATTGTCTTTGAAAATCGGTGTCTATACATGATAATTCGAAAGGGTTCCCAGAAACCTTAAGGTTAGGTCAGATATGCTAAAACAAATTAGTTTTGTATAGGAACATAATTATAGTTTATTTTTATAGTTATTATGTTTATGTTATTTTATAGTCTATTTTTATCAATTGTAGTTTATTTTCAACATAAATATAATTTATTAATTTTATATAGTCATAAATCCCATATGTGCGTCTCAGAGGGAGTTATTTGGCATGAAGGAAAATGAGAAATTCAAGAAGGCCATTGCCGCCGTGAAATAGTTATAACAGCAAGATTGAGTTGTACAAGCATTGCTCAGATGGCAGATATGCATGTAGCGTAAAGGACAGCCAACAGAAACGGATAAACAGCTTTGTGTCTGTATCGTGAAAAGTTTTCAAATACGCTTTTGCTCCTTTACCAGTTTACGTGTTTGCGTCGAAGGTTTTCTGAAACTAACTATTAACAATCGTAATAAATGTTGATTCTGTTATATTCAGTGTTACAATGTGTTCGGTAGAAATGTAGAATATTTAGTAAGTATTCAAGTGAAGTAACTTGTATCAAAGCTAAACTATTTAATAATTTTTATATAACAACAGCTCGCAGCGATACCAAATTGCAGAATATTTAATAAGTTTTATTTATCAACAGCTTATGTTAAACTAAGGTGCATTTAATAATATTTATATTGCAAAACTCGCGATATTTTCAAATTGTAGAACATACGTTTCAAAATGCTTGAAACCAGCGATACAGAATTAGAAGTCCTCTCTGTCGGTTAATCAACGATTTATAATATTCCTAGCAGACCATTTTATGCAGTTAGGTTTTAAGAATTTCTCTGGATAAAAATACTAATTGATATCAAACCATATTTGTAGCTTTAGCCATTTCACAATTTAAAAAAAACTTTTCTATTCAAAATCTCCTTTGTCGCAATTTTTTATGTTTTACTCATGTTAATTTTTATACAAATTGCTATATAGTAAAGGAAATGTCATTAAAAATGAAATGGGTCAAATTAGAGCAGTAATTTATGGTGTAGAATATATTTTAGGAAGGAATCAGTTGATTTCAAACGTTGCGCAAAAGGCTACGCGAAATTTTCTGTATTTTAGTCCATGATCTCTTAAAATATTGCTGTCATAATAATGCAGCAAAATGGTTAAAATGAATTTATTTTGCCTCAAAATTCAATTTCAAAACATTTAAAATTGCAAAATAGATCGCTAAGGAATATATTAGAAAGTCATTTCACTCTAATTCTGTAGAAATCGAAATATCAGAACAAAAATGTGAATCATAACAAGGCGAATCAAAATTATTTAATAGTATATTCAGAAAGGCCACCCTGATGGTGGTTGTGATTGTCCTTTAAAATATTAAAAGAAAAAACTGTTATTAGATTTATTTTTATAAAAAGGGACTTCATGCTTAGTTGTTAAGCGAGTTTTAAAATGCATTTCTTTTCTCATTGACAATTTTTTATTGAGACAGCAATCACATAGAAGATGTAAGAAACTCGTGTCGCGTTTTACGGGTTAAGATTTCAGAGACTCAAACAAATTGAGTAAACGTAATTATTTATGCATTTGAGAAAATCTGTGATGAAGTTGATTCGCTTAACAAACATGGGCATTTGCTTTTGTCATTTCACATGATGAAATTAAATGTGCGTATCATCAATTATTTCACTGCGAATTATTTTAGGCTTTTCCTCTTGTGTGAAGCGCAATGAATTCTAAAATTAAACTCACGCATCGCATTTGCAGTATTTCGTGTGAACATGATTTAATCAATTACAGATTTAATTAACTTACCTAGAAAATAAATCTGAATTGGGAAGAAAAAGAACTCCAAGGGTATGTGTGTGTGTGTGTGTGTGCAAATTTGTTGCAGTAGCAGTAAATTGTATATATCATTAAGAAAGGAAAAATAAGAACTTCTGTAAATAGAAGTGACTGTGCTAAGTGAAAAATAAAGTTTATGGAGGAAGGGCGGAGGGGGGGGGGGGCTCGAGTGCGAGGATGCGAAGTTGCTATATAAATTAGCAAGTTCTCGATTTTCCTGAGGGTACATTATGGTGGTGTTGACTGGTTAACGGTCCCATCGTCGATGACGGGTCGTACCTCCTTGTGAGGGTAATATGCGTGTCAGATTGTAATGGAATCTATTATGTGTGGTTCACAGTACTATTTGCAGTGGTTTGGTCATTTAGATATGTCGTATATCCTCCAGACAGGGTGAAGTAAATCTTCATGATGATAAAAAGTAAACAGAAAGTAGAATAAATGTACTTTCACATATGTTTGCTTTTATTATATTACTTATATAATTTATATATCTTGTTTGAGTTAATAAATATTTACTTAAATACACGTTCTCTAATTCTTAAAATGATACATGATACCATTCCGTCTCTCTCCCGTCAAAATCACGGGGTGAGGTTTCGCATTCTATTTCTCGTGCCCGTGATATTTCCGGGCTGGAGTTTTCAAAAGTAACGCACCAAAAAGATTAAAAACAATCCATTTCTTATACCCGGAAGAATTTTTATTTCTTATTTTACATACCAGATGGCAGTAACAGGCTATTTATAATGTGATTGGAGATGGTTGATTGTCACAATAACCTTGATTGCTGGTTTTTCTGAAAAATTAAATTTTCTTAATTTCAAGCTAAAAAAAATTCCAAAAATTAAAAATGAATATATGAATATTGTTTAACACACTTATTTTTACACAATTTTCTTGAATAAAAAAATGAGCACTTTTTTTATTGTTTTCTTGAAGATTATGCGATCGTTAAGGTGTTAAAGGGATTCATTAAATCTATAACACGATTTTTGTAAAGGGAAATGTGAATTCGAATTACACCATTTCAATACACATCATTTTTGGAAAACGCTCTACCTGGTGAATCGAAGGCTAGATGTATTTACAATCAAAAATATTTCTAATCTTCTGAATATTTTGAAATATTAGCGTGAGCATTTATTTAATTCCTTCTCCGAGTTGAAAGATGCATTATTTGAAAACACCATTTTCACATTACAAAGGAACACAAAGCAACGCCCATTTGCAAACTTCCGCTGTGATTGATAGGACCTGCAATTTTAATTACATTCTACACGTGCATTATCACTGATCATCCCAAATCCATGACAAGAAGGGGGAGGGAGGAAAAGAAACATAACTAATGCACAGACAAACATTTCACAGATTGCTGCTGGTGATGTTCCAAAACGCATAATAGATTCAATCACTCCAGAGATATGCTACGTACACAAAGTTACATAATGATCCTTCCCCATTTCGATAATGTATTACGCCTGGCTCAAGGAGGTAATAAATGGTCTCGAATATTTTCACTAAATGGAGCACATACACCTCCGCCTACTACTACCCCACCCCTCAACAAATTTTAGAAATCACGGACCTCAGGAAACAAACGGAACTACCTGTTCCCGTCTTTTCTAATTGTTTTCCAAACGATGATCGTACACTACACCCTTTGCTTTTGACGTTCGATTTACACTCCTTAATTATCTCGCGGAGACAAAGAGTCCGTCCACCCCACCTCAACCCCTGGTACAGCACGGGACACTAGATGCATGGCGAGTGGCGGAGTAATACAAGGCGCATTACTCCTCATTACAGCACCTTGCTCAGGACGGTCTGATTACCAGTTGATTAAGATAGATCCTTTCCATTAAAATGGTAATTATCTATTGCCCTTGCTTGAGAGGAATTTTCTGTTTAGTTGGGATTAATCCTAGGGATAACAGGATTCCCATCTAGGGGTGGAGGTAGAGGTCGAGAAGACACCATTTCCCCTCTCTCCCCTGCTTTGCATTTTTGTCTCAGTTTGGTGTGGTGAAATGAGAATAGATTATAATGTCCGGGTGCAGAGGGGAGAGACTTGAAAAAAAATAGGATGGATATTTTAAAAGGACCGAGAATAACTTGAGGGCTTGTTAATTTGTCCGTTCTCCGCCAGAGGATTTTCATGCTGCGAAGAGATTTATGGCGTAGTGTAATTACATCTGGTTTTAAAACTCGATTTTTTCCGATGTATTATTTTTATAAATAAGGAAGGGGTGGTGGAATTAAGAGATGTGTTGTCACGCTTTTTCACGGTTGGTTTGGAAAATTTGGGAACGGGAGACACCTATTTAATATGAAGATTTTTCGGTTGAGGAGTTGTTGGTATGGCCATGACGCAGCTGGAAGCATGTTGTAGGGGGCATAGAGTCCGAGGGGAGAAACGTCGTCGTTTAGTTTTGTCATAAGCTTTACTTACGGTTTCAAATTAAAAGGGAATGGTAAATAAAATGGGAATTATTTTTAAAAATAAGTGAATACGAGAATCTTGAATTTTAAAATTAAATGAAATCAGAAGTAAAAGATGCAGAGGTGAATTTAAAGTAGTAAACTGTTTGACAGAGCAATATATCGAAAATTTCCTCACATTCGTATAACGGACAACAGGACTGACTTAATTCAAATGTTAATAACGTGAAGTTAAACTTTTTGATTTGTTCAACAAATTATTTACTTCGAGTATCAACTAGTCACATTTCCAATAAAAAGACATTCATTTTCCCCCTAACGAATCACCAATACCTGGACAAAGTTATGATAAAACTGATCTCAAAAGTCTGAAAAGAGGTTTTATAAATAAATGAATTGACTGAAAAAGCTAAATAAAAAACTTTTGTAACTTTCAGCAACAATTCGCCACCGATTTTGCGTTGGTAAAGCAGCTAAAATGTAATGTAAAAAGTAATATGATTTACTTTTGTAACGGGATTAATAAGTTGTTAAAGATAAAACTATATTCATATTACGAAAAATATATTCAACGCATTTTAATTCATCTCATTAAGACATAGTTAGTTTTCTTTTAAATACTTCTATTATGGTTTTATCTAAGCTTTGAAAATTTTGCCTTTTGATATTACTTTCCCAGAAAAAATTTGCATAGTTCGCTTTGTGCACATAAGATATTCTACTTATAATTTTGTCTCATCTATTCCTTTATTTTTGAATTTCTGATACAATTTTTTATATAATCCATTAGATTAATGTTCTATTTTGGCACACACGAGGACTATATGGGACGCACCTCGAAATTTTAAACGATGTGGTGGTAAGATGCTCGTACCACATCAAAGGTCCCCAAATCGCAAATTAAACGTGCACCAGACGGCGGATCTATAGTAAAAGCGGACCTCAAACCCACAATCCTCTTAGCTCAAAACCCAAACGATGGAACCAGGGCACCGCGACCTTATTTCTTCTAATAATCATACATTTATGAACGGAGCTCTAATCTGCGATTTGGTTTGATTTAGTTAGATTAAAGTTCCATTTAGAAGATACATTAGGGGTATTTTGGGTGGAATCTCGTAATTTTGAACCGTGGTCAGATAATGAAGGTAACACCTGAGCTGGTATACCTCTTTCAAACTTCAATGTCATGCCACATGGAGAATGTTGACCATGTTTGTGTACAAAGAGATCTCTGGTGGAATATGGCGAACCTGATGGTCCCGAAGCCGGCACTCTGACACCAAGCCACCATGGCATCGTTTCAGTCTGAGGTCTGCTGAATTTGAAAGATAGTCCATTTGAGAAAAAACAAATTTTTAAATTTGATGTTATAAAATTGGCATTTATCGTCAATAGATTATGGAGTGACGGTTATAAATGAGCTACGGAGATGAAAAGAACAATAATCTTGGATGATAACAATCCAAAGGATCAAAAAGTTTTCATAACGTCGGACTCAGCCAGTTGATTATTGCTCGCACGAATTAAAATAAAAGCATCAGTTACAATTAGGGAAATTTCCAGAGACAAGGCAATTACCAAACAATGATTTAATTTAAGTTTATGATTCTCGAAACTCTCCTTGTTCCAAACAACTCTGATTACGTTCATGCTAATTGGACGATACATATTTGATTAAATAATTTGATGATGCTCTCTCCGATTAAACCATCTCGAAGTAATGAAACTAAGTTTTATATCTTAATTATCTCATTCCCAATCAAGGAACATTAAAAAAATCATCACAGGACTTAAGTTTCCAACTCGGCTGCAGTTATAATGAGCTCAAAGTCGAAATTTGCATGGAATACTAATTATTTTCTCTTTTAATTGGCCTTGTATGATAATGAATTACAAATTTTCGAGTGCATGTAATTTGTTTCTTCTTTTCTATTAAAATTAGAAAGAACTTTACAAGTAATTTATCGATTTTAAAGGAAGGAGGTCCGGTCAAATGTATGAAGAACTGAAGAGGGATAAGATATGGAAACGCAATCTAGCTTTAAAATAAATTTTATGTATTGGAAATAGAGTTATAAAGAAATTAAAATTCTATTAATTGATTGACTTTCAGGGAAAGTTACTGTAATAAATATCGTGATTTTGCTGTGAAAAATAAAAAACGCTATGGCTTTTATAAATCTTCAAACAACGAACAACTTCAAACTGGTCCTAAAGCTGTATTAGTTCAGCATCAATGTAACATCTACTACTTTATAATACTAAGTTTCAAAAATTGTCAAACAATTTATACTAAATAAGGAACATCTTCTAATCTGTCGTGAAGATGCAACTATTTAGCGCCTTTATAACTTCTAGTACTAACCATCACTGTGTTGTCTTTTGTATGTTGTCCTTAATATTTGTCTTTGTTCTTAACTTAGTGTTAAACACTCTCATATCAAACAAGGAACATCTTCAAATCTATCGTGATGATTCAACTAGTAAGCACCTACTTGTATTTGCCATAACTGTACTGTATTGTACCGCCACTGCTGTACCTCAACGATATAAAATTTGTAAATTTTTTAGTGCTTTATTAATAAAGTTTCACGCGTGCTCATCCAACCGACAGGGAGCAGTTTAGGCTCCAAGTACGGTAGCCCAGTAAACGATGGATTTGAAAAAAAACATTAATTAATATAGTTTTTAAAATTGGTACACATTTTCGTGAGGGGTTTATGATGAACATATTAAAAGTCCCCGGTCCTGGGTGATGAGCTCGCGCCGACATCTTGGATTTCATCCCCCTTTTTTTAGTTTTTCTTAAATATCTCGAAAACTATTCAATTTTCAAATTACATGTGATCTAACAAATTAAAGAGGGTAAATTTCCCTACAAACACATACTTTTATTTTTCTTACAGCTATAATAGTTTCGGAGATAATGGGTCTCAAAGGTTGTCGCCATCTTGGATTTCCTACCCTTTTTCAGTTTTCCTTGATTATCTCGAAATCTATTCAATATTCAAAGTACATATGATTTAACAAATTAAAGAGAGTGAGATTACCTACAAATGGGTATTTTGATTTTTCAACAGGCTTTAATATTTTTTTTAGATAATTGGTCTCAAAGTGGATGAATTTGTAAAAAATCTTACTTGATAGTCCAGTCAACGAAGGGTTTGAAAAAAAAGCATTAAATCGTATAGTTTTGAAAACTGGTATACTTGTACGTGAAGGGATTCTGATGGACATACTAAAAGTCCCCGGTCCTGGGGGTGAGCTCGCGGCGCCATCTTGGATTTCATCCCTCTTTTTTAGTTTCTCTTGAATATTTAGAAATCTATTAAATTTTCAAATTTTATGTAATCACAAAATTAAAGAGAATAAAATTCCCTATAAACACATGCTTTTATTTTTGTTTTAGCTTTCATAGTTTCTGAGATAATGGGTCTCAAAATTTGCCGCCTTCTTGTATTTTATCCCCTTTTTTTAGTTTTTCTTCAATATCTCAAAAACTGCTTCATTTTCAAATTACATGCAATGCAACAAATTAATGAACGTAAAATTTCCAACAAATACATGCTTTTACTATTTTTATCACTTTAATAGTTTCCGAGGTATTCAGGAAAAACTAAAAAAAGGGGAATAAAATCCAAGATGGCGGCGCGAGCTCACCCCCAGGACCGGGAACTTTTAGTATGCTCCTCAGAAGCCCCTCACGAACAAGTGTACCAGTTTTCAAAACTATACGATTTAATGTTTTTTTTTTTCAAACCATTCGTTGACTGGACTATCAAGTAAGAATTTTTGCAAATTCATCCACTTTGAGACCTATTATCTCAAAAACTTTTAAAGCTTGAAGAAAAGTTCATTTGTAGGGAATGGTACGCTCTTTAATTTGTTAAATCACATGCAATTTGAAAATTGAATAGTGTTCGAGATATTCAGGAAAAACTAAAAAAGGGGATGAAATCCAAGATGGCGCCGCGAGCTCACCCCCCAGACCGGGGACTTTTAGTATGCTCATCATAAGCCGCTCACAAACATGTGTACCAATTTTCAAAACTATATTATTTAATGTTGTTTTCACCCCGATTTTGGACCTTCGTTTACGGGAGTATGCGTGGCAAAATGTGTTGTTCATTTGCAATAGTATTTTTTATTTTTTTAAATTACACGGAGTAATATATCTAAAGGCATCATCCGCAGAGAAACAGTGATTAATATCATTCATTGCTACTTAACCCTTCAACATGAGATGTTTTTAAATCGCTGTTTAAGTGAAACGTTTCTAAGTTGAGATTCAAATAATTGACAACAAAGCGAATTGTTATTCACTTGAAATGTTCTACATGTCAACGCGTCAACTGTCTTCGCTGATACGGAACAAACTAATCTTTTTAGAAGCCGCTTGAAGGTGTCAAGAAGAAGAAAAAAGTGAGTAGCAATATGTGTCTCTGATCTATATTACTTACTGTCTATGTTTATTTATTGTCATACTTAACACGTCGTCGCAAAAGACGGCTATAGCCGTCCAATTTTTGGCGATATATAGGCAAATGACGACTGCAGCCATCAGCAACATACAATTACAAACAATTAAAACAAAAAATGCATTTTTGGCACTATTTTGAAACTAAAAGGGTGCAGCAACGTATTAATAAACTGTACCAGACTTCTGGTACTATCTTCGATTGTTATTATATCTGTGCATATAACATAACTTAGTATAAGAAATTTTTGAATTGAAATTCAATCTATTAGATATTAGAATATATAACACTCGTTACAGGTCTGGAGAGATCTTTGACAAGATATGGCAAATTCGTACTCAAATACACTGGATTAGCAAAAACTTGCTCAAGCAAGTATCTTGAGAGGAAAAATGTTCGTTGTGGAAGAAACCAGCCCACTTATCTGAAGGGAATAATTACTTTCTTCTATAAAAAGTAAAGTTATATAAAGTATTACCGTCATCAAAATATTCAAACGCCAGGTCTTGGCGAATCCCCACGTTTAAGCCATCTGAATTCGTTAAACCATTTTTGGAATTATATCTGTCTGTATATGTGTTGACATTGGCGAAATTTGGTAAGTGGTCTTACCACCAGAATCGCTGGCTTTTATGAAGTTTGGGAGCAAATGAGTGTGCAAGAAGTCTGTTTGTTCGCTCATGTGCATGTGATCAGGAGACATAAACTAAATGGGTGAAATTCTCCAATAAATTTTGTCGCCGCAATTGCATTCGGTGCGGATCTGAATCAAATTGAAGATTAAATCTGTCTGTTTTCTGTGTGTATGTGAATGCTTCAACTCAAAAACGCAACAAGTTAGATGGATGAAATTTATCTTTACACCAAAATTGTAGACTGCTCCTAATTTAGGACTGAATCCGTCGACAGGTTTAAAATGCATACTCGATTCTCTTCACTAATCAACAAAGCTAAAGACAAAACCCGAATAGTGTGGAAGTATACGAGAGAGTCCCGTAGGAATACTCCTGCTGGTTTTTCTATTTTAAGCATAATAAACCACTGTATAATGTGTTAATAATTATATTAATAATATTAATTAATATAATATTAATGATACATGTCTCAAGATATTGCGATCACTTCAACATAGCTTTTGGAGGCATTATTATATACTTGTAACTAGATGAGTGATTCACAATTTGTGTGCGGCACCTACGTAATTTGCATGACCATTAATTTAGCTACCCTACAAGCCATTATTGTAGTTTAGTTATATTAACATCCCGTTTTGAAGCAAGGCTATTTTAGGATGGACCTCAAAATTTTGAAACGCGGTCAGATGACGAGCACGACATCTGAGCTGGCACTCCTTTCTCCACACTTCCAAGCCACACCAGAGACCAAAGGAACATCACCCCGTCCTGCCTAAGCATCCGGGTAAACAACTGAAAGTCAGTCCGCCGCAACAGATAGTCAGGCACTGTGGTTCCTGCATAATGGCCCCCATTACGAGCGGCTCATGCAGCAACCCCCCGTTTTACCGGGGTACGACCCGTCATCGGAAGTGGGCCCAAAGAGCCACACCACCATTATTGTGCCATCGGGTTGAAGAGAGCCTGCTTGCTTATACGGCAGCCTCTCCTCCGCGAACTCACGGTGTCCCTCCCCGTGGGGTGGCCACACCAGAGAGAGGACGTTTGACACACGACTTCAGATTTGGCTATATTAGACCCACATACGCAGCGGATCTTCAGTTGAATTTGTTTTCGAGTCTGCAACACTCCGGTTCCAGGGCCGAGACCTTACCACTAGGCCACAGCAGGCCCCTACAAGCTATATTAATTTTCGTGTTCTTGACATTTTAATCGAGAGTCCAAGTTTTATTCTCTTTCTCGTACATTTCTCTCTCATCCATTACACTGAAATTTACAAGAGTCGATGGGAGAAATTCCAAACCCAAAAGTTTTTACTTTTTTAAGGACCGTGCAGTTGTTTTAGTAAATTTTAAAATATTTTCATTAATCGTCTTGCTTTCAAGTCATGATTCTTTTTTGAACGGATTTATACTTCCATTCTTTTATTAACCGTGAAAGTTTCCCATTAAAGAACACCTAAAGTAACTTTTGATTTTATTTCTAGTGTTATATTTGATATATAAGGTGTGCCCAAATGAAAAGGAGACTACAGTTATATGTAAAGAAATTTTAATAACAATATTCTAATTACAGTTCATGTGGAACAGTACAACTATAAATAATCGCCATTGACATTTATACACTGATCTCAGAGCGTAGAAGCGGCCGCGGTGACCTAGTGGTAAGGTCTCGTCTTTGGAGTCGGAGGGTTCCAGGTTCGAAACCCGATATTCCGCTGAAGATCCGCCGTGTATGGGGCCTGTTGCACGCTGAATCATACGTAGTGGCTAAACGTATTCCGGTTGGTCTGAAGTGGAAGTTTGGAGAGAGGGTGCCAGGTGAGGAGTCGTCCTCGTTATCTGACCGTGGTTCAAAATTACGAGGTCCGTCCCAATATAGCCCTAATGTTGCTTCAAAGCGGACGTTAATATAACTAAACTAAACCCAGCTCGTAGGAAGGGAGCGGATGGCTTCAGTGTAGAAACTGCTGAGTCAGGCAAACACCCATTATCGCCGTCTTCTAATTCTCTGACATGCTGGGGCACCCATTGTGCACAAACTTTTCCATAACCAAGATTTTTGTGGATTATGAGATGCACAGTTCCTTTGCTTATCGACAGTTCAACAGCAATTTCACGCGTGGTGATCCGACGATTCTGCCGTATGAGCTCATTCACAGCCGAAGTCGTGGCACTGTTGGTCACAACGTGCGCCTGCCCAGGGCGTGGCAAGTCCCTGATGTTTACGCGTCCCGCCTCATAACGCTGACACCACCGGAATATGGTGCACCGTGCGAGATACTGCTCTCCGTACACCTCTTTCATCCTACGATAAATTTGTGAAGCATACTCCTCTCTGCGCGAAGAAATTGGATAACTGCTCTTTGTGCTGATCTGGAGGAATCCATCATGCAACGAACTGCGGAAACAACTCTCCAGAAATGAGGATATTGATGCGAAGACGTTAACTACACAGGTGCAACTGGGAATACCACCACGCCATCTATCGGCTAGCCCATTAAGTCTCTGGGATTTGATAAACACCGATACAGCTAAGGTCTTCTTTTCATTTGGGCACGCCTTATATATATATATATATATATATATTTCTTTTAATCATCTGTGTCACGCAGCACAGTCAGATATGGTTTTCTAGCCAACAAACTCAATATATTATACCATGCCTCAATCTGTGAGGCGCGTCCATTAAAGAAGCGTGAAAGAGTTTAATGAGGCGCTGCGAAGACTCGATGAAAAAAAGACAAAAGATTAATTCTATTAATACAAGAACAAAGCTGTTTCGATGTATTAGAACAAGTAAGGCTTCAAGAATGGCCCGTATTAAATCTCTTTCGCAATTATAAGTACTTTTCTGAGGAAACCATGAAATTCAAGCTACGTGTAAGATATTTCATTGAAATTAGACAACCAGTATTCCCGGCGAGCCAGCTGGTCGCCAGAGACGGCCAGTACAAAGATAAAAATCAGCATTAAAAATAGATTAATATCTATAAGCAGCACAAAAATCTATTTTTATATTAATTATCAAGTTATTTGAATTTTCAGTATTCACTGGAAGGAGAGGCAAAACTCGGGAAAAAAATCGTTAGAAGAGTGAATACGATTAAAACTGATATGGGATGTCGGATCCCAAATACTGAAATATGGAAAACTGCATCTTTGTCGGTTTATAGATTACTCTGTCCTTTTCTGTTTAGCTCAAAATGAACATGATGCTGTTATCGCTTGTTTAATTTTTGAGGTCTTGAGCGTATCATTTTTCAATAATTCAATAAATGCGTGCGCCAAACAGAATGAATATGTTTTCTTCTGCATTTCTATCTACTTTAAAAACGAGCATCTATTGCATTTTCCATCGGAAACTCTCATACAAAACGTCAAAGCAAATTCTTTTCTATCGCCCCCCCCCCTCCTCCCAGTTTGGCATCCATCCCTTATCCCTCTATCTAAAGCAAGGCAAAACCTCATTTCTTTGGAATAAACGTGTTACCTCTTACGACATTCGAATGAAAATAAAGGGAAAAAAGGAACAGATATCAGTTTTCATTTCAGACTGACGTGAAATCACAGCCATGGCAAGAGGCGAACTGACAAATATTCGGCGGAGGAAATAAAACGTCACGAAATACATCAGTTTCATTGTGCGAGTCGTCTCCTTGCTCGCGTGTGTCCGGGGCCTTTCTTGCTACAGGGGACGGATAAAATGATGCCATTTTTTGGAGAAAAGAGAAACGCTAAGAGTAGTGGAAGAGATACTTGCTGCTATGCCGCTGTCTCAAAGCCAGAAATGATGGGGGTAGTCTTAAATCATGTTTGATCTGCTGCCACTCAAACGAATGGATATTGTTAAGTCCACATTTGCTTTCAACTGTAAAGGAGGATGTTTTGGAAAATATGGAGAGAAAAAGGGTTTTGGTGATTTGGATAGGTTTTTGGTAAAGTGTTATATGCTAAGGAAAAGCGCTTGATAAATGCATTTGTTTTGTGAATAATTTATTTCGGGTTCGGATTGTCTTTTAATATGACGGAGGAAGAAAATAAATTGTTACGTTGTACAATTTTGAAGCAGAAATTGAAGCAGTCAGAAAAATTAAGGAGGCATATTTCGGAAACATTAAATGATTCTATGTGTAAGACACACTTGTGTCTCTATTTAATAGTGTTGTAAAATTAATAGCCAAGATAAACCTAATTTCAAGAAAAAATCTAGCTTGTTCTCAACAATTTTAACTGAAGCATGCTTTCTTAATTGTGATGCCGTAGTGAGGGAGCACCTCCAGTACGGAAATGAAAAGCTGCTGTGTAAGCCAGCTGGTGGCTGGTTAACAGTCCCAATGCCGATGATGGGACATCCCTTCTTGCGAAGGCTCCACGCATGAAGCGTTCGTAATGCGGTTTATTCTGAGTATTTCTCAGAATCTGTATTGCAATCAGTGGCGATTCATTCATACAATTTATCGTATACTTTTGGATTCGACGGAGTTTCATTTATGTTTATTTTTATCGCTTATCATGCACATTGCGCATGCACTTAATGTTACAAAACATTATTATGTCATAAAAATTATTACATTATATAAGACAAAATCATTCATTTTTGATCAATCAAGGCGTAACCTCAGGAAAATTAACAGCGCGATGAAAAATTTTTGATAAGAAGATTAATAACTACAGAATTTTTATTTTAACTGATTGATTGTATTGTAGCTAAAATAAATGTTTCCTAGATTTATTTTCTTGAAAAATGTCACAAAACGATGGGAGAGTATTCTTTTAAAGTTTTATATTAATTTTATGTGTAGGAAATTGTACAAAAGAATTTTAGAGCGAAAAGTGTATAAAAGTTTTATGTATATGAGAATTTTATTCTAAAATCGTTAAAAAAATCCATAAGTTTAATAACTTCATTGCTTTAATTTGACAAATATGCGCATTAATTCTATTATAAAATAATTTTCCCATAATTTAGGAAAAAGAATATCAACAAATATTAGGTATAACTTGTGAAAAGAACTTTGAATTTCGCAAGATGTAAAAGAATTGGCCATTAAATCAAAATTACAAAAAATATCCCAATCTTATTTGTGTTCCTTTTTGAAAGTAATTTTGTATCAAATTATGCAATTCTAAAAGACTAGTAATCTGTTCAACATCGTAACCAGAAAAGCGAAAACAATTTTCTTACCAAAGTATTTTGCTGCGGAGTTCCTCATAAACATTATTAGTGTGTCTCTGTGTTGCTTCTCAAAAACATTATTAGGCTATTAGCTTTCATTTAACGGACTTTTCTTGAATATATTTTTTAAATTAAATATGTTCTCCTTCATTGTACTTTATCCTTACAAATTAATTTTCTTCTAATTTAAATATATTGAATGCAGAAATCCGTGAAGATCCTTCATAGATTTTTTAAACCTTCGACTGACAAGGTTCAAAGGCTTATTTCACATTCGAATTTTGCTGCTATTTTAATTATTATTTCCTTATATAATATATTTCGGTTTAATTTCGAAAAAATCAATTTAAGTATTTCAATGTTTACTTTCATAAGCAGATCGAAATTTACCTTTCGTGAAATATATTCATAAACACATTTTGTTTCATTTTTACCCCTTTGCCACGGAAAGATTAAAGTTAAACAAATAGGCGCGGGGGAAAAAACTTCTCTTACACTTTCGGAATTTTAATCAACAGTTTCAAAATCACTCTTCTAGAAAAAAAAGATAAAGAACCAATTGACTCAACTCAGCTTCTTGATTGGATGTAACTGCCAGTTTACGAAATTATTTGACATTTCAGAAAGGAAACAACAAATAGGCTCAAAACAGATTACAGAAAATGTAAACATTTGGGAATTAACTCTTTTTATCTTTTTCATCCATTCCCACCTCTCTCTCTCTAAACAATGACACAATGCATTTTCTACACACATATAATCATCATCATGCTTGCATGATTACTCGCACTGACTGATGTAGTAGAGAAAAAATAAACGAAGACGAGGAAAATGAACTTGGCTTGTTTTCGTCCTCAGTACCAATTGCTTGAAAAGCTTTGTCGGAGCTTCAATTTCACTCGCAGCAAAAGCTAATATGAAATTAAACAGAACGGTGTATCTGCATCTCCACTGGTGCATACATAATGGATTGAGTCATAATTGATAGAGAGGAATTCCTCACGACTCTGCAGAGGGGTTTGAGGTGATCCATTATTCATAGAGTATTGAATTTCTGTTCTGTTTTCACTTTGTTCTCTCTCCCTTGGCGAAATGCGAGGCGGGAGTGTTTGAAGTTGTAAAAATGTATTTAGGAGGCAGAGGAACTTTCTGGAGGAGGAAGAGACGTGTTTAATTTCGTAAGGTTTGCTTGCTTTCCTATCCCGGTATTGATGTCGTATTAGTGGGATGGAATCGGGGGGAGAAGAGATGATTATGCATGTCTGGTAAGAAATGCGAAATGTATTTGTGACAACTTAGTGGTGATGAAAGCAGAGTAAAGTTGTTTTCGAAACTGGAACCGCCTAGTGGGGAAGGGGGGAGTGAAATCTCGTGGAGATTATTTTTGATTTGGATGGAATGAAATTCATTCCTATCAGAAATTGATTCAGAACATCATATTTTTCTCATTTCACTTATCAAGGAAAATTAGAGAAGAACTTAAGAATCATCATTATTTTTTTCAAAAATGAAGAACTTTTCCGTGAGACTTCCATACCCTGAAGACTGCCCAGTTGATTATTACAAATTCGAACATTATTACTTGTATTACTATTATTACTGAAATTACATTAATGAAACATATTTGATTTATTTATTTCACCAAAATAAATCTGTTCAATAATAACTTTGATTTTAATTGCAAAAATAGAATACATTTTTGAAGCAATTAGCTGAACATGCGTGCACTAGCTATTCTCAGAGTGCGTCACGTGATGTCAGGATTCGGCGTTATATTTTCTGAGCTTCGAACCAGGACGCTCTAATTCCAAGCAACCCAGGTCTCTAGCTTGACGGGAAATGGGAGTGTTGCAGAAAATTCCAAAAATAAATAAATGAAACAAAATCAGAAACAATGAAAAAGTTAATTATAAAAAAAGTTTAAAAAGTAGGAAGAGGTGAAGAAGCATAAGTATTATAACTCGTTAAAATATCTTTTTTTCCGGGCTGATTCATCTAAGTCTGATTAGGGTTATCATTTTCTATGTATAGTAAAAATTGGAACAGAGAATTCTTCAGAAGAGAACTTTAAAAAATTATATCTAGCTACTTTTTAATATAAACTATAAAAAACAGGAAAAATCTGGAATAATTAGCTCAAATTCGTGACAAATCTGGAACAAATATCGAAACCGAGTACTTCCCCTACTAATCTAGAATCTATAGTCACTTTAATTAAATAGGCTTATCTGCTACAACAATCTTGGATCTGCCAACAAGTCATAGGGTCTATTATTCGAATCATACCTAAAGCTTTACTTTCTTACCCATCTGCAAGACTTGACTTGAGTTGATATTTCAGTGGGAAACAACTCAAGAAACTTATATCGCCTGCTGAGAATCATTGTGGCAAATGTTCAAGGCTGGAGAAAATAAAGTCATTTTTTCCGAATGGCGTATGTAGCCCTCTTGCCGCTTCAGGGGCACAAACAAATTTATATTTCTTCGTTAAAACGATGTTAATGCGTGTATAAATCCGTAAGGGAAAAAATGGAGAGCTTGTACTGTCATCTGTTGCCTTCATTAGATACTAAAAAGGCATTTTTTTCTAAAATAACATCAAAAGACTAATGCTTGGCTATTCGAAACGTAGCCACCGTCTCTGAAGGTCTTGAAGCTAAGAGTGGAAATATCCTTTCCCTCTTTTGCTCTTGAAAATAGATTAATTTAAATGCCATTTTGCAGTCTTAATTCCAAATTCGACTGTTTGGATTTGGAATTTTTCTCAACGGGCGATATAGCATTAAAAAATCTATTTCTTATTTCAGGTAACTTCGTTTAACATGTTGATTATGCCTTATCATGATATTAAAGAGTCCTTTTTAACAAAAGATTTACTTTTCAGTCGATATTATAAGTTTTTTATATAGTGGTAGAAGAATAATATGTCTTTAAATTGTTTTTATACTAATATGTTTTCAAATGTTTTATTCCCAATTTTTAGATGAGAGTTCTCAGTTTCATTGCGTTTTGTGGTGATTTAAATTGTCACCATTTCTTACTTATTTCTAAACGTCAAAAGATTGAAAGAATTCGATAGCAACATAAATATATATAGTTGTCGAGAAAATAAAATCAATTTTCGGACTTATATTTTAATAAGATTTGTTATATGCTAAAAAATGCCTTCTGTAAATTTGATTTCGAAAAAATACAAACTTACTAACCTTCATCCAACACAAATTTATCACCTTTACTAGAATCAACATTAACCATCTGCTTAAAATCCATACATTTTTTTCGGTTAAATACACTGCTTAAATCAATTCCTAATTAGCTAATCTAATTATTTACATACCATCCTTTGCATCTGTTTCTGAAATCTGAATGAAGTACTTTCACGCACAAGTATTCGTATTCATTAGCAGCAATACAATTAACGAATCTAAATTCGAATCTGTCTCTACAAATATATTCAAGCCCTTTTTCGATAACTAGAAGTAAAAAAAGAAAATTGCTCCATAAGATTTTAAGTGTATCAATTCCTTTCACTTCCTTTATAATGAGGTAATTCATTAATTACCCAGAATTCCTCCGCCTGCACTCGTTAAGAATCAACAATGAGTCAACCTCTTCAAGCGTATACAATTAATACTTCAGTAACGAAATTTGATTAATCAATGCGCAAGAACTTAAAACCGAATTGTAGTGTAAATGAGAATGTTAAAGATATCTTTTCACTCGCCATCTTGAACTAATGCACTTGAAAACCTCGAAAGTTCTTCATTTTTTTTTCTCTCTCTCTTTCCTCTCAGTTTTCGATTAGATAGTTTCATCGCTTCTAATGACATGTATAATAGATGGTACGTTTCCATTAGAAAAAAGAAGAGAAAAAATTATTTCCCCTTAAGTACCTTTCATCTTAATTACTGTCCGGGAAGTGACTTAAATGATTGAATTTTTTAAACGTTCCCCCACTTAATTGCCTTTTAACGGTTACGTCACGTAGAGCTTATTGACGTTTTAAAAGATTCCAACTCTTTCAAATGGAAAGACATACGATTCCGAGCTAGGAGAAAAGACTTCAACTGCTTCTGGTGAGAATTTCAGGAAATTAAAAAGAAAAAAAGTAGAAGAACTCGATGGTAGTTCTTTGTGAATTTGGAAAACTTCCATTCATTTGGAGGGCTTGTTATTTCCACCAATCTTCACAGATGAATAGTAATAGGTACAGTAACCACTTTAGGAGAATATTCTGTAGAAAAAATATTGAGTTAATCTAAAACAAAAGCGCCCCAGGAACTTCATTTTAACATCTGAATGCACTCTTACCAAAACCTCTTACTCATTGTTACTAAAAGAAGAGAAAACAGCAATATATCTCAAAAATATTTTTATTTACTTTAATACTAACGATATATTCAATGAACTGTAATGAAATAAAGCCCAAATAAAAAAAAGATTGCCCTTTTAATGATGGTTTCGTGACTTTATTTTAGCAGAGAAATGGAATGGAATTTTTTTTATCTATTGCAGACGATATTTTTGAAAACAAAAGAAATTAAACAGCGCCATTTAAATTTCGCTAATAAATAGTTCGAAGAATAATCTCGGACTATACAACGTAACAAAAAGGAAACTAAACAAACAAATAAAACAAAATAAAATTGAATAAAAGATAACTATACCCATTCTTCGCTCGGCCCTTTCATAATAGATAGACCTTTTATTGGAAGTCTTCATAATTACTGCGCTAACGAATGAAAACATAAGGATAATTAGCCTAATTGCCAAACGATCTTTCAGCAAAAGAAAACAAGCTTTAATGAAAAGACGGTGCTCGCTCGCCGTGTGACAAGGCTTTAACATTCTCCCTCCCCCCTTCTCTCTTCTTTTGTTGCCAAATGAACTGCAAAAGAAACTGCTAACAAATGAGGTTTAAAAGCAATTGTTTTATGCGATCTTTGTTCTTGGTGAATAGTTTGCTCCGAAAACGAAGGAGGGCTAATGGCGACATTAAGCGAAGAATAACTGCGCATTAAGGCTCAGGATAAAGCATTAATTATTTCGGGAATGATATAAAAATGATTGAGTTGGAACAAAAAGGAATTGAAATTGCTCTTTTAGCATTCCATTGATGAGTATCAGCCTAATGAATTGGATTTCTTTTTACCGAGCTGGAATGTTAGAGACTTGCTGACAAAGGTAATTGTGCGCCCTCTGAAAGAAAGTATTAATGTAAGAATATTATTAACACAAAGTAGGATTTAGCATAATAAATCTTATTCTTCAATAAAAGTCTCGGTTTATGGTGTTTGAAGGAGAAAAACTGCTCGTAATCACACTCTTTTAATGAAATAATCTTCTTACAATAATGAGTGCCACATAGTAATGGTATTGCGATCATTTCTTCACTACAATTAAGAGTTTATGTACGTATATTACAATCTCAATTCTTTTAAAATTAAGTTGTTCAAAACTTTATTGCTATATTACCCACTTTTGGCAATCAACTTGTCCTTCGGAAAAACTGGTTGTGCTTAATTTCAATTTAATATCTGACTTATAGCTTGGTTTTTATCTTTGCCTTAGCAAAGAATCTTTAACTTGTGACAGATATTTACCCGTTTTTCGACACCAACTACCTCTTTTAAAATAATTATATTTAATACGTTAACATTAGACATTCACATAACATCAACGCAGAACACTTAAAAGAGGTAAACATTTAGATGATCAGTTAACCATTAACAAAATTGTAGTCTTGTGTGTAAATACATGTTCAGTGGCTCGTATCTCAACTCAGACTCATTGGTTACAATTAATATCACACGGTGGCGCTGCTCTTATTGTTGGTTCGCGTATTTGTAACAATATTATTTTATAATTCTTACATCTGTTTTTCTCAATGTGCCAATGCATATTCCTAATTACCGGTCTGGGATCTCACCTAAAACTTGACCTTTAATATAAAAATAGGAAAGAAGAAAATTCAACTAACCCAATATGGTTTCTGGTTTAAAACATGTTAAAAATATAAGAACAGTAAGTAAAATCATTCAATATTGTAGCTATTGCGTATACCGAATATGAAGAAAAATTAGTTTAAATTAGTTTTTTTCATCTTAAAAGACATTTCTTAAGGTAACTAGTAAAGACATTCAATGCACTGTTTTCAAAGTCATTGCTATTGCCACCGTCGAAAGAAAGACTCTATAGAAAGATAAGCAAGAGTTACATTACAGACTTGATGTATGTCGTGTAACAGAAGAAGCTCATGTTGAATATCTGTGTTGCTTGCATTACAAACTTTATATATTACCTCTTCTTCAAATATGTTTCTATCAAATAAGTGCAGCAAATACCTATTGTACAGCAGAGTTTTGAAATAAGGGGACTCATTTTGTCTCGCCTTTGTATGTTTTTCATGCTCAAGTGACGTCAGGTGATTTGATTTCATTAAAGATATGCATAAGCTCAATGAATAGAACATATATTATGTTTTGAAACCGTGAGGGACAAATGCCTATTATTTTTTTCACTACCAAGAACACCAAGACACGCATATAATTAAAATTATACACAATCAATACTCATGGCTATCAAGCTGATCGCTTAAAGCGAGAAGTTTGAAAACATTTTTTGAAAATTGTTGAAATCAAGAGCAAAAATTTAATTAGTGAAAAATTAGAAAGAATTAAATCGGTATAATTGAATTTGTAAAGTTTGGAATTTTAAAACATTATAAAGATCATTTTTGTTTAATAATATTTTATAATATTTTCCAAAGTCATTGCTGAAAAACGATAAATTTTGGCCTAATTTTTAGTTAATTAAAATTTCAAGAAAGTCACTACGAGGTGCACATAGTTACGCTTCAAAATTAGTTTGAGCAAATTTGCGTACTCTAGGTCCAATGGTCTGACCCGTAGAACGGTAACAGAGAGACACACTTTCGTTTTTATCTTTATTGCAGATTATTCATTATTTAGGCATTTGTTGATATTTGATGTACTAATCGTTCGATCGAATGCGAACTCTAAGATTTGCAGAAAAGGTAGAGAAATGAATTTATTAAGCGGGTTAGATTTTAACAAATATTATTGTATCACGAAAAAGAATGGCAAAAAGAAACGCAGTTGCTGCATTCAAAACAAATTTAAATAATGCCTCTAAAATTAGCAATTAAAATCAAGTTTTTTTATATTCCCTATTTACTACTGAGCGATCACCAACCTGACAAAACTTTATTAATTTTCTTCTAAAATTCTAATAAATTCAAATATTTCCAGCACTTTTTTGGAAAATTCCTCAATTCGCCATCGTTCGAATCACCTTTAGAAGATTCTAAAAATTTTTTCGTCGCTAAATTCGGTTAAAAATACAGTCGAACCTCCATATATCGAGCTTGAAGATTCTTGAAAAAAAAATCGGTGTATGGAAAGTTCAATACATTAAAATACAAGTGGCAACTTTTTCATCATTTTTTTTCTTAAAAACAGTTGTGTATAGTCAGTATTATAGGCTTAAAGAACAATAAAACGAATTAAACTATCAAAGGAATGCATTTTGAAAAATGCACAAATATCTATGTAATTTGCAAATGCTTTCAATGTATATACTATAAAAAACGTTTGCTCGTATACAAAAAGAAAAACTATGCTTGTATTCAATTTTTGGACAAATCAGGCCTTAATGTCTTCTTGAACATAAGCTTCTGCTGAAGCCGTTTCAAAATAATGTTCGCTTTTATTCAGAGAGGAATGCTTCTTAAGTTGTGTCAGACAGTTTTGAATGCATCCATTATTTGCTTTCTAGGTGATTTTTCAATTAATTCATCCTTGTCTCATCGTCTTTGGGTTCATCTTGATCAGTCGTTCAATATGCATGAAACAGGAAGTTGTAATTGTGGCTGATCGGTAATCAGTCACGATTACGTTGTCACCCACGTGTAAAAATAGCTCGAGTTCAATACCGCATTTGTTTGTCCTAATGCAACGAGTTGTTTCTATGCTTCTTTTGTATTTTCGATATCTGTTTGCTGTTAGTCTTCTGTTTTATCTTGATTTTTCTTACGAAATTTCCTCTACAAAACCAGCTTTAGCAAAACTATTTTTTTTATCGTATTAGGTAAGACATCATTTTCCCAAATTGGCTAATATACTTAGCTATACATAATCGAAGAATTACTAATTTTTCTGTTGATTACTTTTCTTCGGAGAGTTTCTATTGCAGTGGGGAATTGGTGAAACAATTTTTGTTTTTCTTACTTAATTTATATTTCTTTTTATGAAATAAATCAATTACCGTAAATCAAACCAATTACATAATTTTTATGCGAAAATTTCTGTTTGATATGTAGAAATTTTATTCGATTAAACAGAAAGTTTTTTCTATTGAAAATCCAAGATTGCAGAAAAAAGTTATTTCGATATATGGGGGTTCTATTGGACATATTTAAATATCGCCAAACTCATAGCAGAATCCAGGTCAGTCTATCAGTCTGAGGTAAAATTTTGTTTGCGATTATTGACTTTAAGATCGTCTTTAATGCTACAGTAAAAACACTACAAAACTTGGTTAGAGATTTACAACAGAAAGAATCATTTGTCAAATGGTTAAATACAAAATAATAGCATTAATGTATAGATTAAGGCTATTGTTTAACATAATTTAAAATTTCGCAGAACTACGCTTTTGACAGTAAAGTTCCATTGTAATTTATTTTACCTAACTTATATGATACTAAAAAATGCATTTATAAAATGCTTGCTCTTCCAGCAGAACATTCAAGAATTTTTATATGCCATAAATTGAAAACTTGCATACGATGATTTTCAAGAAAATGCTACGAATGTTGTTCGAATCAGAAATTCGGTTAATTTTTAATCATAATGCATAAAATAATGTGGCAGCAGTTTCAAGTCTAATAATACTTTGGATTTTAAAGATTTTGATTTCTTTTAAACATCTGCGTAAAGCTTTAACGTAATCGAATAGAAGCATTTGAGGAATAAAATTAATTTTTAAACTCTCAGAATCAACTAAAACAATCATAACTTTTTTTATTACACAAAATGTTTATAATTTTGAAGAAAGCACCAGGCATCTAATATAGAATAACTTAAAATACAAAATCTCTTTGGAATACCGATTTGAATAACGAATAATGACTGAAAAACAATGACGATTTTCAAAAATGAAAATTATGTAGAGAGACAATAGTAAGCTTTTCAACTAAAGGAAAATAGCATGTTTATACACTAAAAATAAAAAGACCTAAACTGAGGGAAACGAAGTATGAAATATTTAAGCAGCAACGAGAGAGATCTAATTTATTTATTGAATAAAGACCTGAAAATTTAATTAAAATAAGGAATTTCATTAAAATTCTTTTCAATAATTCCCTTGCATGCTTTTATTTATCTTTCTAATTCTATGATTAATAAATTTTAAATTCCAACAAACTCTGGAATTTTTTTTCTAAAATTACTTCTCTTTAAGAAAACAATGTTACTTGATAATTTGTTTTAAAAGTAAAGTTATTTTTTAATGAATTATAACAACGTTGTTTATTACACAGAAAATATAACACATTTATTAAGTTCGTAATAAGATTAAATTTTTGAAATTAGTTTCTACTAACGTCACTCTTAAAATTTGAAAAAAAAACCCTTTGTCTTCCTAAATGATTAAAATTCTACGAGTCGCAATCATTATTTTCAAGAAGTCCCATTAAATTAAATTTGTGAATAACTTTACGGTGCAAGTAATTAGGGAATAAATTCATTAATAAATAAAATACTGATTGAAATTCATTCTATTAAGGCAAACCCGAAAAGAAACATGAAGTAAAAAGAAGACAAAAAATATTTAAAGAGCTTCTTTCGCTGTATCCGTAATTCGATATTAAAATTTCGGAACTTTCTGATTCAATTAATTTGAAGTTTGATTAGGGTTCTTATCAATTAAATTAAAACGATGCAAAGTTACGGTCGCCGTTAAAAAAGAAAAGAAAAGAAGAATAAAGTTCCCAAAATTAATTTCGCTCGCGCAACAGAAACGATTAAAAAGAAGAAAAAGAGTAAGGGTAAAAATCGATTAATTTTTGCGAAACGAGACAAAAGATTTTCTGACACCTAATCAGAAACATTTTATTATTGTCTTCGGAATATTTTTTTCTGAAATTTTCCAAAACGAGAAACAAATTTCACTTTTGAAACAAAAGCGGAAATTGTATCCTCTATATCAGCACCAGAATTTTCTCTCTCTGTTGATAACGGCTTATCTTTTGGAAATGAAGAGAAAATCTCTTGCAGAAGCTATGTAAGTAGATTGCTAGCAATTATTTATAAATGTAAAAACTTTATAAATGTTTGAAAAGATAGATTTATTATGCTCTCTCTCCCTCTCTTTTCTGTACGAACCCCCCGAATTAATGAATTTCTGGGAACTTACGCAATGCAGATCTTATCTCTTGCAGGAATAAAAGCAACTGACGCCATGTTATTTGGTTCTTTCTTCCTTTTTTTTCAGTGCTATTGATTGGAGCAGACGTTTTCGCTCCGAAAAGCTAACAAACATGAATTGCTTTTTCTTTGTCTTCTTTGTCATAAATCATGGCATTCATCCATCAAACACCTGCAGCGCAAATTAGATAAAAACTTGTTTTGTGGGGAGAAATTAAAAATTGTTCTTATTCTTCGTACCTAGATTACGCGAAGGATAAAAATAAAAACGTAAAGTGAAGCTTATAAACGTAAATCTTGTGAAAAATTACAACATGTTGAAGCATAATAATTTACGATACAATGAAAAATTGAAGGAACCAAATGATCAATGATTTATAGCTGTAAATAGTCAATTGGTTTAAACTTAACCATGAAATATGGTGATATATCGACCTTGTATTAGAAGAAAATGAAAATCACAAGAAGTTCAGTCCACCATAATTATATATTCGGACATTTTTGAAATTAACACTTATCACGCTAAATTTCTATAATCATGTAATTTGTTGATAAAAGCAGAAAGACATTTTTATGTGAACAGTTATATTTAACTACTCACGAAAATTAAAAAAATAATAATTTAAGTATGCTAACAATTCAAATACAACTATAAAAAACATTCCAAACTAAATCCACTTTCATTGGGATAATGAGTGGGTGTCATTGGAAACCACATGACTACATCATAATCTCGTTACCGTCACGAGCTGCCTTACTGGTAGCGTTAACTGTGGCATTATCTCGATGTATTTATGTGTTTTCCAACTGTATTATTGTAAATCCTATAATTCTGGAATTATTGTAAATCCTATAATTGTTTCAATATAATCTTTTCTTTAAAGAAGAATTTCATAATCATTTTGAGAATTAGTAGGTTTGAAATTTTATTAAAGTGCTGTCTTAAAAATGTAAAACACGATTAGTTTTCTGCTACTTAAAAATTCAGTACTTAGTTTCTGTAGTTTATAAAAGGGTCATTCGTTGTATTATTTCTTTCTTGTTCTTCTTTAAATCACAATTCAGTACCTGCATTACTGTACGGAACATGTTTTCGGAAATGGAGACCATCCATTTTGTTCAAGAATAATTTAGTATGCAATTTTGTTTAAATAAAAATAACAATTCTTGTTTTACGACTTCATTCAGATTTGTTGCATCGAAAATTAACAGTTGCTTCAACTGGTAGGAGAAATGTTCAATTTAAAAATTTAGACGTAATGTTTAGCCAATAGAATCAAAATTTAGTTTTTAGTAAGAAATACGATGAGAGAAATTAAGGCATTTTTGTGTAGCAACATTCAAATGCAACTGAATTGCAATTTTATTTAACAATATTTATAAGCATTATTCTTTAATAAATTACTATCATAAATATGGAAACAAAGCGCAAAGTTTTTGAAGTTGCATTACTTTTATGTCGAACGATAAACATAATTTACCGTACAATGTTACAAATCGTCTGTGAAATATTTTCCTTCTGTATTTATGCAAACGACTTACCTAGTCCAATAAGAAGTTTCCTTTTTTCGAACAATCCAAACCAATGAAAAGCATTTACGTCACATGACATCTGAAATATGGCCATTTTTGATCTGTAAAGGAGAACGAATAAAAGAACTGCATAAAAAGCTAAAAAATGGCGGCTACGAATCCCTGTTATTCCGTTATAAAAGTAGGAACATTTTTCTCTTTCTACTTGGCATAACAGAGAAAAAGAAAAGTTAAATGCATAAATATTTGCTTTTAAGTCATAAATAGGGCAGGGGCATAGTTGAGATCTGACGTTTTATTAGAGTGCTTGTTCATGCAATATTAAATATATAGTAATGGAAAAAAAGAAAGTCATTCAAAAAGAATGCGAATTCACTATAAAATATTCGTGTTCTATAGATGATGTTAGTCACTTTATTTTTTCTTCTTTTTTGTGCCTCTCATAACTTTTGGTTATTAGATTTCAAAAGTTGGAATTTATTGAAAGAGAATTTGATTTTGTATTTTTTTTTTTTCATTTTGTTCGATTATTTTGTTTGCATACTATATTTCTTCGGCTTTATATTAATAACAAATCAGAAAATTGCTTTCATACTTTTTTTCCTTCTTTCGTTTTCTCATTCAGGCATTGCAAATCGAAAAATAAAAGTTTTATGTTTCGAATTTTAATAAAGGATTTATTTTAGGAATAGAAAAGTACGCGGCTTAGCATTTTTACAACTGGAAAATTTATTATTATGAAGGTCATAATTTACTAACTCTTTCTTCATTCTTTATATGAAATATTTAATTTATAAAATGTTTTGGAAATATTTGATTGAAAGAAATAAATCCTTTTTTTTCCTTCTTCTATTTAAAGTTTCAAAGCTGCCGCAAGAATGCTTGGCGCTTTGTATGAGAATTGATGGATTTTTATTGATATGGTAGAATTTAGCATTAACTAATAATTTATTTTTCTATGTAAATACAACTGTAATTTAAATAGTTGGAATACAAGAATTTTTCTGTTCATATATAAATTTATTCTTATCAGACTAAAAGGTGAAGGAGTAAAAAATCTGTGTGTTTTTTTTAATTGTCTTTAAAAATAGCATATACAGTAATTCCCGCATAATTAGAATTTACCTAGCGTCCTGGCTTTGAGTCATCGAAGTGAATTTCAAACTTTAAGAGCTAAAATGAAGTTATTCATAGATGATTTAATTCGATGTAAAAATTACATAGAATCCATAAAATTCCCTAGTACTCTTCGTTTCAGCAAACTCGCGCCTATCATTTTTGGACAGTTTTACTCCACAGAGGGGTGATATGCAATGAGTTAGAAGAACGCTTTTCCTTAGTTGTTTGTTAGATGCATTTTTCTTTTTGGTATCCTATTCTGATGTTGATATTCATTTTCTTTTTGAATCATACTAATTAATTTGCTTTATTTCGAAATTTGTGTAATTTTCTTATATATTACTTAGTAAAAAAATAAAAATCTTCTGCTCCATCTTTCATGTCCCCTCTATTTTGATAAAACCAAAACGGACCGTCGATGGCGCATGCGCAAAAGCACGGGGGAATTCCGTATATGGAAACAGACAATATTTCATGGACTTTTAGTTAAGTCAATCCGAAAAAAAATTCCAAAACAGAAAGTGGTATTTAATAAGTAAAGGAATTAAAATAGTGAAGACATTGAAATGGTCTATTCATATCACACTTTCTTTTGCTTTTATTTAATGGTCTATAGTCTTTTGCTAGTTGTTGTCGGATAAAGAGAAAATAATGAATATTTATTAGATGAAAGCAAAATTATAAAAGTGTGAAAAAGTCTGAGCAGAAAACAAACTTTGTTTCATAAATACGTGTTTTCGTGTTTTGTAACAGCTCCCGTCCCTTTCGGAAACCATCAGATGATAAGCTGGTTCATCATCACACAACATATCAGAGCCGATTCCTCTGTGGTAATCTCGGTTTCTCTGCAAAAGTTAGATTTGTTTTTATTGTAAAAACTTTAGGACCACTTAAAAATTTATCACCGAATTCTAGCAAAGGGAACAAAAAATAACAAACCAAATTCTTAAACAGTAGGTATGCAAACACAAACATTAATCAAGTTTCATTTGGCAAATTAGAGAAATCGGAATTACAAAAAGGAAATAAAACATCATCAAAATGGGATCTTCTAACATATCTTTAGGCTATTGTTACGAAATTAGTCCTGTGGGTGTACGCTGAAAGCAGTCCCACAAGGAGGATAATGGAGAATGGCACTTTATCCACAAATATTGTGGAAAACACGAAGCACAGGAAACAAGGTAAACACCACTTGTCGAATTAGCAACACAAACAAGACAGCAAATCTCTAACAACAACAGTAAGAGCACTTTCAATACCGCTCGGCGTCTATCAGCTTACCAGCTCGCACTGCGGAGAAGACTCCAAAGAGATTCAAAGACGTTCAAACAAATTCCAAAGGCGTACACATTCCAACAGGATGCGACGTCATATAGAATTCTCAGGAAGGTTCCCCATAACGTTGTCCCCTGTAGAGATAGGACCAAAGTTCAAGCATATACGAGAAGCTTCGTTTTGTCACCAAATGGTCGCCAAAGTCAGAGGAATAGGCTTATCTCCCCCAATAGCTAGTAAGAACCTCTGTAAAACATTATTTTCAACCACAAAAATAACATAGCTGGAAAAACGGATTTACAGATTTGTAACACTATTCATGTAAGGAAGCTAACTATAGGGGAGAGTCGCCGAACTTGGCCTATCTATTTTTTTTTAATTTACAGTGATAGAGAATTAATTTAATGAAAAGCAAGTAGTAGAATTATAGGCGATCATCATTAGGCTTAGTGATTGGTTCCAGAAATGAATACACAGTTCTTCAAACTATAGTATTATATTGTCATTAGGAAGTTACATTTTTACACTGAGCAATATTTACAGCTATGTACAATTAAAGAAGTTCTAGTTCGTCATATGATAAGGATGGCACTCATTAGCGTCATATATCGTCGTTCAAACCTTCGTTTCATCTCGTCTTTTGCATTTGCGGAAAAAAACCAACGTCGTTCATGCGTCTCGTACCGCGTTCCATCTCGTCTTTTGTTCTCGTCAGATTGATGCTCTGACGTCACTCGCGATGGTAGCGCCGCCTACAGGTATTTACTCGGCTGGTGGCCCACAGAATTTTTTCATAGTTTATTTATCTTCGAAACAATGTAATTGCTTTTTTTATATAAAATGCACTTTATAGTAGGAAAAAATAGCTAACAAAATTGTGTCATCGGTCCAATCAAGGATACCGGTTGCATAGATTGGACCACCAATTTCTTTAAACACAATTAAAGCATTTTTTTTATTCTCAAATTCACACCAGCACGCAATGCATTAATCCAGTATAACATCTTATGCGCTGTGTCAGTTCCAAGAAGTCCAAGCAAATCTTCCAAGAAATTGCATACTCATTTTAAGATCAAAGCCAAGACGATGTCGAATTTTGTTGCAATGTGAAACAATTCTGAATTTGAATATTACAAGATCGAAACGTTAACTTCAAGCGTGTCAAAAACGGTCCTTATACATTTTTGTTTCTCTATATATCTAAAGACACTGGTATTTCTGGCATCTCCCTTTCTGACTGGATGATTACTGATGATACCCTGTACATTCCGACGATGATCTGATTTATTGAAGCATTACTTATGCTTCAACAATTCTTATGCATTTTTACAAAATTTTTGAATAAAAACAGAACAGCATCTCTCTGAACCTAATTCCAAACATCATTCCGGCATGTTTTCAAGCGGATCTTAAAAGGAAATATGCATCCGCAGTTCGACAAAAAGTAATATTCGAAACAGCTTCCCCTCCTCGTATTTCGCTCGACATTGCACTGGAAATTTTAAAAACCATTCTCCTTGCTTTTCCTTTTTAACCTCGCTGACAAAGAAAGAATTGAGGCAAACTGTTTCCTGAAATAAGACGACATTTTTATTGTGTTTCAAGTCACAATTTGAATAAAAGCCGAATTTAAATGGATATGGACGAATACATATATTTTGATCACCAATCGATTCCCTTCATACATCATTCATAGCCAGTGCAGCAGAAATTTAGGGGAGCCTGAAATTTAAAGCTGCCTGTGAGAAAGGAAAGCGGACTGACTTGCTTCTGCGTAAAAACAAAAATTATTATGCTTCTTTTATTTGAATATTTCCTAAGAGTAGAAGGAGGGAGCATAAATTGTCTTTTCAGCTTTTGTTTTTCGCTTCCTATGCAAGCTTCTAATACAGAGTGGTACAATGAAGTTTTCGTAATTTAATTAAGAAACCGTTAAATTAACCTTGATGGAAAAGGCTTTTTTTCATATAATTAATTACTTTTGCTGTATATTCCCATGCAAGAAAAGCATTCATATCAATCCAATTTTGTTAAATTGGTGATGTTTCTTGTTGAGTTGATTAAGTTATGAAGGTGCAGTGTAGCCGGTTGATCACGAATTCATTTACTGGAGATTTCTAGAAATCTTCGAATTTGGGTATATAATGTCCAAAGAAGGAACCATGTTTCTACTAAAGAAAATATTTCAAACAATATTAACACAAAATAGGAATTACACTAATGCGAAATGGTCCACAACTTATGGCAGTGCGAATAAATCGCGACTCGTCAGCAAGTAAATTTAAATGGAATGAAAAACAAAGAAACAAACACTAAGATAGATCTGAAATTAGATATGAAAACAATCTAATTTATCGACATAACTAAGTGATATGCCACAAATGGAGCCTCCGTCGATTTAATATTGGAATCCATTGCTAGTCTTGAAGTAGGAAAATAAAGTGATGCTAAAGCATACAGTAAGATAATGTAGTAACATATTAGATGACAAGCATAGTTACGTTTGTGGTGTTACTCTGACGTCAAGTGAATTGTCTGCGTTGAATATGATGATCATTATTAAGTACAGTAAAGTCCTGCTAATCCAGACCCTGCTTGTCCGGACATCCGGTTATTCCTGGCGGGATCTGAAAAAAATTATTTATGTACAAAGTATGTATTTTAATTATTTACAAATATGTTTGTTAATCTTACATCAGTTAGTAAGTTATATACTTAGGTCTACACATATAGTAGTATTAAAACTAAAATTAAGCTGTAGGAAAAATTGCATGTACTTATGAAAAGAATTTCGATTTTTATAGTTTTACCCATCTCAAATTTGTATTGCGTGCATTTTAACTCTTTCGGCCCTAATGGGCATATACGTTAGACTTCATTTCCTATTGGTAAATAAATCCCATTTTTACATGGGTTTTAATGTTTTCAGTGTTCTTTAGGAATTGGGGAATAAAATTATGATTCAAGAAACATGGGAACACTCTCAGATTGCAAATGGTTGACTTATGTTTTTGAGCGCGCACATTATTCAAGTTTCAATTGGTCTATTTTTTAAAAAATTTTACAGTTAGTACAACTATATTTATGCCATACTTAGTGTAAAACAATTCTTATTGTTCGTATTAAGTAATAATTTATCCTTTTTTTAGTCATATTTAAGCAATTTTGGATAAATTCTTTTAGTGGGATATATTGCCCCAATCGTATTTAACAGTGGGACAATATGTCCCACCAGTGATCAAATTACTACAAGATTATTGTTACGAAGCTGTAAAGTTGTTTCCCTGACATGCTGATCTTATGGCCGGAAAGAGAGTTTTACAGATGTTTCACTGGAACGACAATCTACTATACGATTGGGACACACTGTCCCAGGAGATTTCAAGGAAACGAGAAAATTGAAAAACTTAAACTCATAGTATACTTCTTTTAGTATGTCAACATTAAATTAAACTACTGTTCGTAATTAAATTTTAAACATGCAAAAATAGGGTAGAAAGGGTTACGGTAAATTCCGTTTAATCCAGACTTTCGGTGATCCGGACTTGGTCCGGTCCCATCTAGTCCAAATAAGCGGGACTCTACTGCATGTACTTAGCACTTCACGTATACGGGTTTCGTATGTTTCCCAAGATAAAAAATGCTTACAGATTTGCTAAACCTGAGGATGATGAATATGTTTTATCTCTCTAAAAATATTCTGTTTTAAATGTTACATATAAAAAAATGGCGCCAGTCAATGTGACCCCCAAAAGCATTCCTAAAAAGAAATCATTAATGAAATATTTTGGTGCTTTTAATTTAATTTTTGCATTTTGTATGGAATTGTTTTCGTACATAGTAGATTAATTTTAATTGAACGCAATTATGCAAATGGAAACTAACCACCATTTTTTGGATTTCGGATACACTATTAAAAATTGTACTTAAACATCTGTGGTTTAGTATGCTACATTGAAATAGCTGCAATCTATTAGGAAAAAGACTAGTTATAATGAAATAATATATTTTATAAAAATGCAATATTGAAATTCCTTTTGTAATATTTTGCGAAAACAACTATCTCAACATGATTCACTTTTATGTAACAAACAATAAGGATTTTTCTTTCTTTTGTTATTGTCTTTATTATTTTTACTATGTCACACTTTAAAGTACAGGTGGGATTTTTAGGATTTGCACATTTTTTCGAATATCCCCCGAAAGACTGGATATATTTTCTCTGAACTTCAGCCATGTAAAGAAGAGGCTTGAACTCACATTTTACACTGAATATTCAGTCACGAGGGCATTAAGGGGGCCTACCAGGATTGTTAAATGTACTTAAACAATTATGAAAATTAGAGAAAAATTTTACGGCAATTAAATGAGTTTTATTGAAAAGATAAGTTTTGGAATTTTAAGATGTTGCAAAAATCATTTCTATGTTTTCGGAAGATATCGCGGAAAAAAGTCAAAATTGCGCTTAATTTTAACTTAATTAAATTTCTAAATAAAATTTCAAAAAAATCTCTTATTCCAACCCTATATTTGTACCAAATTTGACAACTCTAGGTCCAACGGTGCCTGCCCAGAAGAGCGTTGCATTCTTAGTACATCCGAATCCGAACCCATTGGG
>BGPR01008275.1:0-64780 GCA_013235015.1 Araneus ventricosus
CCCAATGGGTTCGGATTCGGATGTACTAAGAATGCAACGCTCTTCTGGGCAGGCACCGTTGGACCTAGAGTTGTCAAATTTGGTACAAATATAGGGTTGGAATAAGAGATTTTTTTGAAATTTTATTTAGAAATTTAATTAAGTTAAAATTAAGCGCAATTTTGACTTTTTTCCGCGATATCTTCCGAAAACATAGAAATGATTTTTGCAACATCTTAAAATTCCAAAACTTATCTTTTCAATAAAACTCATTTAATTGCCGTAAAATTTTTCTCTAATTTTCATAATTGTTTAAGTACATTTAACAATCCTGGTAGGCCCCCTTAATGCCCTCGTGACTGAATATTCAGTGTAAAATGTGAGTTCAAGCCTCTTCTTTACATGGCTGAAGTTCAGAGAAAATATATCCAGTCTTTCGGGGGATATTCGAAAAAATGTGCAAATCCTAAAAATCCCACCTGTACTTTAAAGTGTGACATAGTAAAAATAATAAAGACAATAACAAAAGAAAGAAAAATCCTTATTGTTTGTTACATAAAAGTGAATCATGTTGAGATAGTTGTTTTCGCAAAATATTACAAAAGGAATTTCAATATTGCATTTTTATAAAATATATTATTTCATTATAACTAGTCTTTTTCCTAATAGATTGCAGCTATTTCAATGTAGCATACTAAACCACAGATGTTTAAGTACAATTTTTAATAGTGTATCCGAAATCCAAAAAATGGTGGTTAGTTTCCATTTGCATAATTGCGTTCAATTAAAATTAATCTACTATGTACGAAAACAATTCCATACAAAATGCAAAAATTAAATTAAAAGCACCAAAATATTTCATTAATGATTTCTTTTTAGGAATGCTTTTGGGGGTCACATTGACTGGCGCCATTTTTTTATATGTAACATTTAAAACAGAATATTTTTAGAGAGATAAAACATATTCATCATCCTCAGGTTTAGCAAATCTGTAAGCATTTTTTATCTTGGGAAACATACGAAACCCGTATACGTGAAGTGCTAAGTACATGCAGTAGAGTCCCGCTTATTTGGACTAGATGGGACCGGACCAAGTCCGGATCACCGAAAGTCTGGATTAAACGGAATTTACCGTAACCCTTTCTACCCTATTTTTGCATGTTTAAAATTTAATTACGAACAGTAGTTTAATTTAATGTTGACATACTAAAAGAAGTATACTATGAGTTTAAGTTTTTCAATTTTCTCGTTTCCTTGAAATCTCCTGGGACAGTGTGTCCCAATCGTATAGTAGATTGTCGTTCCAGTGAAACATCTGTAAAACTCTCTTTCCGGCCATAAGATCAGCATGTCAGGGAAACAACTTTACAGCTTCGTAACAATAATCTTGTAGTAATTTGATCACTGGTGGGACATATTGTCCCACTGTTAAATACGATTGGGGCAATATATCCCACTAAAAGAATTTATCCAAAATTGCTTAAATATGACTAAAAAAAGGATAAATTATTACTTAATACGAACAATAAGAATTGTTTTACACTAAGTATGGCATAAATATAGTTGTACTAACTGTAAAATTTTTTAAAAAATAGACCAATTGAAACTTGAATAATGTGCGCGCTCAAAAACATAAGTCAACCATTTGCAATCTGAGAGTGTTCCCATGTTTCTTGAATCATAATTTTATTCCCCAATTCCTAAAGAACACTGAAAACATTAAAACCCATGTAAAAATGGGATTTATTTACCAATAGGAAATGAAGTCTAACGTATATGCCCATTAGGGCCGAAAGAGTTAAAATGCACGCAATACAAATTTGAGATGGGTAAAACTATAAAAATCGAAATTCTTTTCATAAGTACATGCAATTTTTCCTACAGCTTAATTTTAGTTTTAATACTACTATATGTGTAGACCTAAGTATATAACTTACTAACTGATGTAAGATTAACAAACATATTTGTAAATAATTAAAATACATACTTTGTACATAAATAATTTTTTTCAGATCCCGCCAGGAATAACCGGATGTCCGGACAAGCAGGGTCTGGATTAGCAGGACTTTACTGTACTTAATAATGATCATCATATTCAACGCAGACAATTCACTTGACGTCAGAGTAACACCACAAACGTAACTATGCTTGTCATCTAATATGTTACTACATTATCTTACTGTATGCTTTAGCATCACTTTATTTTCCTACTTCAAGACTAGCAATGGATTCCAATATTAAATCGACGGAGGCTCCATTTGTGGCATATCACTTAGTTATGTCGATAAATTAGATTGTTTTCATATCTAATTTCAGATCTATCTTAGTGTTTGTTTCTTTGTTTTTCATTCCATTTAAATTTACTTGCTGACGAGTCGCGATTTATTCGCACTGCCATAAGTTGTGGACCATTTCGCATTAGTGTAATTCCTATTTTGTGTTAATATTGTTTGAAATATTTTCTTTAGTAGAAACATGGTTCCTTCTTTGGACATTATATACCCAAATTCGAAGATTTCTAGAAATCTCCAGTAAATGAATTCGTGATCAACCGGCTACACTGCACCTTCATAACTTAATCAACTCAACAAGAAACATCACCAATTTAACAAAATTGGATTGATATGAATGCTTTTCTTGCATGGGAATATACAGCAAAAGTAATTAATTATATGAAAAAAAGCCTTTTCCATCAAGGTTAATTTAACGGTTTCTTAATTAAATTACGAAAACTTCATTGTACCACTCTGTATTAGAAGCTTGCATAGGAAGCGAAAAACAAAAGCTGAAAAGACAATTTATGCTCCCTCCTTCTACTCTTAGGAAATATTCAAATAAAAGAAGCATAATAATTTTTGTTTTTACGCAGAAGCAAGTCAGTCCGCTTTCCTTTCTCACAGGCAGCTTTAAATTTCAGGCTCCCCTAAATTTCTGCTGCACTGGCTATGAATGATGTATGAAGGGAATCGATTGGTGATCAAAATATATGTATTCGTCCATATCCATTTAAATTCGGCTTTTATTCAAATTGTGACTTGAAACACAATAAAAATGTCGTCTTATTTCAGGAAACAGTTTGCCTCAATTCTTTCTTTGTCAGCGAGGTTAAAAAGGAAAAGCAAGGAGAATGGTTTTTAAAATTTCCAGTGCAATGTCGAGCGAAATACGAGGAGGGGAAGCTGTTTCGAATATTACTTTTTGTCGAACTGCGGATGCATATTTCCTTTTAAGATCCGCTTGAAAACATGCCGGAATGATGTTTGGAATTAGGTTCAGAGAGATGCTGTTCTGTTTTTATTCAAAAATTTTGTAAAAATGCATAAGAATTGTTGAAGCATAAGTAATGCTTCAATAAATCAGATCATCGTCGGAATGTACAGGGTATCATCAGTAATCATCCAGTCAGAAAGGGAGATGCCAGAAATACCAGTGTCTTTAGATATATAGAGAAACAAAAATGTATAAGGACCGTTTTTGACACGCTTGAAGTTAACGTTTCGATCTTGTAATATTCAAATTCAGAATTGTTTCACATTGCAACAAAATTCGACATCGTCTTGGCTTTGATCTTAAAATGAGTATGCAATTTCTTGGAAGATTTGCTTGGACTTCTTGGAACTGACACAGCGCATAAGATGTTATACTGGATTAATGCATTGCGTGCTGGTGTGAATTTGAGAATAAAAAAAATGCTTTAATTGTGTTTAAAGAAATTGGTGGTCCAATCTATGCAACCGGTATCCTTGATTGGACCGATGACACAATTTTGTTAGCTATTTTTTCCTACTATAAAGTGCATTTTATATAAAAAAAGCAATTACATTGTTTCGAAGATAAATAAACTATGAAAAAATTCTGTGGGCCACCAGCCGAGTAAATACCTGTAGGCGGCGCTACCATCGCGAGTGACGTCAGAGCATCAATCTGACGAGAACAAAAGACGAGATGGAACGCGGTACGAGACGCATGAACGACGTTGGTTTTTTTCCGCAAATGCAAAAGACGAGATGAAACGAAGGTTTGAACGACGATATATGACGCTAATGAGTGCCATCCTTATCATATGACGAACTAGAACTTCTTTAATTGTACATAGCTGTAAATATTGCTCAGTGTAAAAATGTAACTTCCTAATGACAATATAATACTATAGTTTGAAGAACTGTGTATTCATTTCTGGAACCAATCACTAAGCCTAATGATGATCGCCTATAATTCTACTACTTGCTTTTCATTAAATTAATTCTCTATCACTGTAAATTAAAAAAAAATAGATAGGCCAAGTTCGGCGACTCTCCCCTATAGTTAGCTTCCTTACATGAATAGTGTTACAAATCTGTAAATCCGTTTTTCCAGCTATGTTATTTTTGTGGTTGAAAATAATGTTTTACAGAGGTTCTTACTAGCTATTGGGGGAGATAAGCCTATTCCTCTGACTTTGGCGACCATTTGGTGACAAAACGAAGCTTCTCGTATATGCTTGAACTTTGGTCCTATCTCTACAGGGGACAACGTTATGGGGAACCTTCCTGAGAATTCTATATGACGTCGCATCCTGTTGGAATGTGTACGCCTTTGGAATTTGTTTGAACGTCTTTGAATCTCTTTGGAGTCTTCTCCGCAGTGCGAGCTGGTAAGCTGATAGACGCCGAGCGGTATTGAAAGTGCTCTTACTGTTGTTGTTAGAGATTTGCTGTCTTGTTTGTGTTGCTAATTCGACAAGTGGTGTTTACCTTGTTTCCTGTGCTTCGTGTTTTCCACAATATTTGTGGATAAAGTGCCATTCTCCATTATCCTCCTTGTGGGACTGCTTTCAGCGTACACCCACAGGACTAATTTCGTAACAATAGCCTAAAGATATGTTAGAAGATCCCATTTTGATGATGTTTTATTTCCTTTTTGTAATTCCGATTTCTCTAATTTGCCAAATGAAACTTGATTAATGTTTGTGTTTGCATACCTACTGTTTAAGAATTTGGTTTGTTATTTTTTGTTCCCTTTGCTAGAATTCGGTGATAAATTTTTAAGTGGTCCTAAAGTTTTTACAATAAAAACAAATCTAACTTTTGCAGAGAAACCGAGATTACCACAGAGGAATCGGCTCTGATATGTTGTGTGATGATGAACCAGCTTATCATCTGATGGTTTCCGAAAGGGACGGGAGCTGTTACAAAACACGAAAACACGTATTTATGAAACAAAGTTTGTTTTCTGCTCAGACTTTTTCACACTTTTATAATTTTGCTTTCATCTAATAAATATTCATTATTTTCTCTTTATCCGACAACAACTAGCAAAAGACTATAGACCATTAAATAAAAGCAAAAGAAAGTGTGATATGAATAGACCATTTCAATGTCTTCACTATTTTAATTCCTTTACTTATTAAATACCACTTTCTGTTTTGGAATTTTTTTTCGGATTGACTTAACTAAAAGTCCATGAAATATTGTCTGTTTCCATATACGGAATTCCCCCGTGCTTTTGCGCATGCGCCATCGACGGTCCGTTTTGGTTTTATCAAAATAGAGGGGACATGAAAGATGGAGCAGAAGATTTTTATTTTTTTACTAAGTAATATATAAGAAAATTACACAAATTTCGAAATAAAGCAAATTAATTAGTATGATTCAAAAAGAAAATGAATATCAACATCAGAATAGGATACCAAAAAGAAAAATGCATCTAACAAACAACTAAGGAAAAGCGTTCTTCTAACTCATTGCATATCACCCCTCTGTGGAGTAAAACTGTCCAAAAATGATAGGCGCGAGTTTGCTGAAACGAAGAGTACTAGGGAATTTTATGGATTCTATGTAATTTTTACATCGAATTAAATCATCTATGAATAACTTCATTTTAGCTCTTAAAGTTTGAAATTCACTTCGATGACTCAAAGCCAGGACGCTAGGTAAATTCTAATTATGCGGGAATTACTGTATATGCTATTTTTAAAGACAATTAAAAAAAACACACAGATTTTTTACTCCTTCACCTTTTAGTCTGATAAGAATAAATTTATATATGAACAGAAAAATTCTTGTATTCCAACTATTTAAATTACAGTTGTATTTACATAGAAAAATAAATTATTAGTTAATGCTAAATTCTACCATATCAATAAAAATCCATCAATTCTCATACAAAGCGCCAAGCATTCTTGCGGCAGCTTTGAAACTTTAAATAGAAGAAGGAAAAAAAAGGATTTATTTCTTTCAATCAAATATTTCCAAAACATTTTATAAATTAAATATTTCATATAAAGAATGAAGAAAGAGTTAGTAAATTATGACCTTCATAATAATAAATTTTCCAGTTGTAAAAATGCTAAGCCGCGTACTTTTCTATTCCTAAAATAAATCCTTTATTAAAATTCGAAACATAAAACTTTTATTTTTCGATTTGCAATGCCTGAATGAGAAAACGAAAGAAGGAAAAAAAGTATGAAAGCAATTTTCTGATTTGTTATTAATATAAAGCCGAAGAAATATAGTATGCAAACAAAATAATCGAACAAAATGAAAAAAAAAAAATACAAAATCAAATTCTCTTTCAATAAATTCCAACTTTTGAAATCTAATAACCAAAAGTTATGAGAGGCACAAAAAAGAAGAAAAAATAAAGTGACTAACATCATCTATAGAACACGAATATTTTATAGTGAATTCGCATTCTTTTTGAATGACTTTCTTTTTTTCCATTACTATATATTTAATATTGCATGAACAAGCACTCTAATAAAACGTCAGATCTCAACTATGCCCCTGCCCTATTTATGACTTAAAAGCAAATATTTATGCATTTAACTTTTCTTTTTCTCTGTTATGCCAAGTAGAAAGAGAAAAATGTTCCTACTTTTATAACGGAATAACAGGGATTCGTAGCCGCCATTTTTTAGCTTTTTATGCAGTTCTTTTATTCGTTCTCCTTTACAGATCAAAAATGGCCATATTTCAGATGTCATGTGACGTAAATGCTTTTCATTGGTTTGGATTGTTCGAAAAAAGGAAACTTCTTATTGGACTAGGTAAGTCGTTTGCATAAATACAGAAGGAAAATATTTCACAGACGATTTGTAACATTGTACGGTAAATTATGTTTATCGTTCGACATAAAAGTAATGCAACTTCAAAAACTTTGCGCTTTGTTTCCATATTTATGATAGTAATTTATTAAAGAATAATGCTTATAAATATTGTTAAATAAAATTGCAATTCAGTTGCATTTGAATGTTGCTACACAAAAATGCCTTAATTTCTCTCATCGTATTTCTTACTAAAAACTAAATTTTGATTCTATTGGCTAAACATTACGTCTAAATTTTTAAATTGAACATTTCTCCTACCAGTTGAAGCAACTGTTAATTTTCGATGCAACAAATCTGAATGAAGTCGTAAAACAAGAATTGTTATTTTTATTTAAACAAAATTGCATACTAAATTATTCTTGAACAAAATGGATGGTCTCCATTTCCGAAAACATGTTCCGTACAGTAATGCAGGTACTGAATTGTGATTTAAAGAAGAACAAGAAAGAAATAATACAACGAATGACCCTTTTATAAACTACAGAAACTAAGTACTGAATTTTTAAGTAGCAGAAAACTAATCGTGTTTTACATTTTTAAGACAGCACTTTAATAAAATTTCAAACCTACTAATTCTCAAAATGATTATGAAATTCTTCTTTAAAGAAAAGATTATATTGAAACAATTATAGGATTTACAATAATTCCAGAATTATAGGATTTACAATAATACAGTTGGAAAACACATAAATACATCGAGATAATGCCACAGTTAACGCTACCAGTAAGGCAGCTCGTGACGGTAACGAGATTATGATGTAGTCATGTGGTTTCCAATGACACCCACTCATTATCCCAATGAAAGTGGATTTAGTTTGGAATGTTTTTTATAGTTGTATTTGAATTGTTAGCATACTTAAATTATTATTTTTTTAATTTTCGTGAGTAGTTAAATATAACTGTTCACATAAAAATGTCTTTCTGCTTTTATCAACAAATTACATGATTATAGAAATTTAGCGTGATAAGTGTTAATTTCAAAAATGTCCGAATATATAATTATGGTGGACTGAACTTCTTGTGATTTTCATTTTCTTCTAATACAAGGTCGATATATCACCATATTTCATGGTTAAGTTTAAACCAATTGACTATTTACAGCTATAAATCATTGATCATTTGGTTCCTTCAATTTTTCATTGTATCGTAAATTATTATGCTTCAACATGTTGTAATTTTTCACAAGATTTACGTTTATAAGCTTCACTTTACGTTTTTATTTTTATCCTTCGCGTAATCTAGGTACGAAGAATAAGAACAATTTTTAATTTCTCCCCACAAAACAAGTTTTTATCTAATTTGCGCTGCAGGTGTTTGATGGATGAATGCCATGATTTATGACAAAGAAGACAAAGAAAAAGCAATTCATGTTTGTTAGCTTTTCGGAGCGAAAACGTCTGCTCCAATCAATAGCACTGAAAAAAAAGGAAGAAAGAACCAAATAACATGGCGTCAGTTGCTTTTATTCCTGCAAGAGATAAGATCTGCATTGCGTAAGTTCCCAGAAATTCATTAATTCGGGGGGTTCGTACAGAAAAGAGAGGGAGAGAGAGCATAATAAATCTATCTTTTCAAACATTTATAAAGTTTTTACATTTATAAATAATTGCTAGCAATCTACTTACATAGCTTCTGCAAGAGATTTTCTCTTCATTTCCAAAAGATAAGCCGTTATCAACAGAGAGAGAAAATTCTGGTGCTGATATAGAGGATACAATTTCCGCTTTTGTTTCAAAAGTGAAATTTGTTTCTCGTTTTGGAAAATTTCAGAAAAAAATATTCCGAAGACAATAATAAAATGTTTCTGATTAGGTGTCAGAAAATCTTTTGTCTCGTTTCGCAAAAATTAATCGATTTTTACCCTTACTCTTTTTCTTCTTTTTAATCGTTTCTGTTGCGCGAGCGAAATTAATTTTGGGAACTTTATTCTTCTTTTCTTTTCTTTTTTAACGGCGACCGTAACTTTGCATCGTTTTAATTTAATTGATAAGAACCCTAATCAAACTTCAAATTAATTGAATCAGAAAGTTCCGAAATTTTAATATCGAATTACGGATACAGCGAAAGAAGCTCTTTAAATATTTTTTGTCTTCTTTTTACTTCATGTTTCTTTTCGGGTTTGCCTTAATAGAATGAATTTCAATCAGTATTTTATTTATTAATGAATTTATTCCCTAATTACTTGCACCGTAAAGTTATTCACAAATTTAATTTAATGGGACTTCTTGAAAATAATGATTGCGACTCGTAGAATTTTAATCATTTAGGAAGACAAAGGGTTTTTTTTTCAAATTTTAAGAGTGACGTTAGTAGAAACTAATTTCAAAAATTTAATCTTATTACGAACTTAATAAATGTGTTATATTTTCTGTGTAATAAACAACGTTGTTATAATTCATTAAAAAATAACTTTACTTTTAAAACAAATTATCAAGTAACATTGTTTTCTTAAAGAGAAGTAATTTTAGAAAAAAAATTCCAGAGTTTGTTGGAATTTAAAATTTATTAATCATAGAATTAGAAAGATAAATAAAAGCATGCAAGGGAATTATTGAAAAGAATTTTAATGAAATTCCTTATTTTAATTAAATTTTCAGGTCTTTATTCAATAAATAAATTAGATCTCTCTCGTTGCTGCTTAAATATTTCATACTTCGTTTCCCTCAGTTTAGGTCTTTTTATTTTTAGTGTATAAACATGCTATTTTCCTTTAGTTGAAAAGCTTACTATTGTCTCTCTACATAATTTTCATTTTTGAAAATCGTCATTGTTTTTCAGTCATTATTCGTTATTCAAATCGGTATTCCAAAGAGATTTTGTATTTTAAGTTATTCTATATTAGATGCCTGGTGCTTTCTTCAAAATTATAAACATTTTGTGTAATAAAAAAAGTTATGATTGTTTTAGTTGATTCTGAGAGTTTAAAAATTAATTTTATTCCTCAAATGCTTCTATTCGATTACGTTAAAGCTTTACGCAGATGTTTAAAAGAAATCAAAATCTTTAAAATCCAAAGTATTATTAGACTTGAAACTGCTGCCACATTATTTTATGCATTATGATTAAAAATTAACCGAATTTCTGATTCGAACAACATTCGTAGCATTTTCTTGAAAATCATCGTATGCAAGTTTTCAATTTATGGCATATAAAAATTCTTGAATGTTCTGCTGGAAGAGCAAGCATTTTATAAATGCATTTTTTAGTATCATATAAGTTAGGTAAAATAAATTACAATGGAACTTTACTGTCAAAAGCGTAGTTCTGCGAAATTTTAAATTATGTTAAACAATAGCCTTAATCTATACATTAATGCTATTATTTTGTATTTAACCATTTGACAAATGATTCTTTCTGTTGTAAATCTCTAACCAAGTTTTGTAGTGTTTTTACTGTAGCATTAAAGACGATCTTAAAGTCAATAATCGCAAACAAAATTTTACCTCAGACTGATAGACTGACCTGGATTCTGCTATGAGTTTGGCGATATTTAAATATGTCCAATAGAACCCCCATATATCGAAATAACTTTTTTCTGCAATCTTGGATTTTCAATAGAAAAAACTTTCTGTTTAATCGAATAAAATTTCTACATATCAAACAGAAATTTTCGCATAAAAATTATGTAATTGGTTTGATTTACGGTAATTGATTTATTTCATAAAAAGAAATATAAATTAAGTAAGAAAAACAAAAATTGTTTCACCAATTCCCCACTGCAATAGAAACTCTCCGAAGAAAAGTAATCAACAGAAAAATTAGTAATTCTTCGATTATGTATAGCTAAGTATATTAGCCAATTTGGGAAAATGATGTCTTACCTAATACGATAAAAAAAATAGTTTTGCTAAAGCTGGTTTTGTAGAGGAAATTTCGTAAGAAAAATCAAGATAAAACAGAAGACTAACAGCAAACAGATATCGAAAATACAAAAGAAGCATAGAAACAACTCGTTGCATTAGGACAAACAAATGCGGTATTGAACTCGAGCTATTTTTACACGTGGGTGACAACGTAATCGTGACTGATTACCGATCAGCCACAATTACAACTTCCTGTTTCATGCATATTGAACGACTGATCAAGATGAACCCAAAGACGATGAGACAAGGATGAATTAATTGAAAAATCACCTAGAAAGCAAATAATGGATGCATTCAAAACTGTCTGACACAACTTAAGAAGCATTCCTCTCTGAATAAAAGCGAACATTATTTTGAAACGGCTTCAGCAGAAGCTTATGTTCAAGAAGACATTAAGGCCTGATTTGTCCAAAAATTGAATACAAGCATAGTTTTTCTTTTTGTATACGAGCAAACGTTTTTTATAGTATATACATTGAAAGCATTTGCAAATTACATAGATATTTGTGCATTTTTCAAAATGCATTCCTTTGATAGTTTAATTCGTTTTATTGTTCTTTAAGCCTATAATACTGACTATACACAACTGTTTTTAAGAAAAAAAATGATGAAAAAGTTGCCACTTGTATTTTAATGTATTGAACTTTCCATACACCGATTTTTTTTTCAAGAATCTTCAAGCTCGATATATGGAGGTTCGACTGTATTTTTAACCGAATTTAGCGACGAAAAAATTTTTAGAATCTTCTAAAGGTGATTCGAACGATGGCGAATTGAGGAATTTTCCAAAAAAGTGCTGGAAATATTTGAATTTATTAGAATTTTAGAAGAAAATTAATAAAGTTTTGTCAGGTTGGTGATCGCTCAGTAGTAAATAGGGAATATAAAAAAACTTGATTTTAATTGCTAATTTTAGAGGCATTATTTAAATTTGTTTTGAATGCAGCAACTGCGTTTCTTTTTGCCATTCTTTTTCGTGATACAATAATATTTGTTAAAATCTAACCCGCTTAATAAATTCATTTCTCTACCTTTTCTGCAAATCTTAGAGTTCGCATTCGATCGAACGATTAGTACATCAAATATCAACAAATGCCTAAATAATGAATAATCTGCAATAAAGATAAAAACGAAAGTGTGTCTCTCTGTTACCGTTCTACGGGTCAGACCATTGGACCTAGAGTACGCAAATTTGCTCAAACTAATTTTGAAGCGTAACTATGTGCACCTCGTAGTGACTTTCTTGAAATTTTAATTAACTAAAAATTAGGCCAAAATTTATCGTTTTTCAGCAATGACTTTGGAAAATATTATAAAATATTATTAAACAAAAATGATCTTTATAATGTTTTAAAATTCCAAACTTTACAAATTCAATTATACCGATTTAATTCTTTCTAATTTTTCACTAATTAAATTTTTGCTCTTGATTTCAACAATTTTCAAAAAATGTTTTCAAACTTCTCGCTTTAAGCGATCAGCTTGATAGCCATGAGTATTGATTGTGTATAATTTTAATTATATGCGTGTCTTGGTGTTCTTGGTAGTGAAAAAAATAATAGGCATTTGTCCCTCACGGTTTCAAAACATAATATATGTTCTATTCATTGAGCTTATGCATATCTTTAATGAAATCAAATCACCTGACGTCACTTGAGCATGAAAAACATACAAAGGCGAGACAAAATGAGTCCCCTTATTTCAAAACTCTGCTGTACAATAGGTATTTGCTGCACTTATTTGATAGAAACATATTTGAAGAAGAGGTAATATATAAAGTTTGTAATGCAAGCAACACAGATATTCAACATGAGCTTCTTCTGTTACACGACATACATCAAGTCTGTAATGTAACTCTTGCTTATCTTTCTATAGAGTCTTTCTTTCGACGGTGGCAATAGCAATGACTTTGAAAACAGTGCATTGAATGTCTTTACTAGTTACCTTAAGAAATGTCTTTTAAGATGAAAAAAACTAATTTAAACTAATTTTTCTTCATATTCGGTATACGCAATAGCTACAATATTGAATGATTTTACTTACTGTTCTTATATTTTTAACATGTTTTAAACCAGAAACCATATTGGGTTAGTTGAATTTTCTTCTTTCCTATTTTTATATTAAAGGTCAAGTTTTAGGTGAGATCCCAGACCGGTAATTAGGAATATGCATTGGCACATTGAGAAAAACAGATGTAAGAATTATAAAATAATATTGTTACAAATACGCGAACCAACAATAAGAGCAGCGCCACCGTGTGATATTAATTGTAACCAATGAGTCTGAGTTGAGATACGAGCCACTGAACATGTATTTACACACAAGACTACAATTTTGTTAATGGTTAACTGATCATCTAAATGTTTACCTCTTTTAAGTGTTCTGCGTTGATGTTATGTGAATGTCTAATGTTAACGTATTAAATATAATTATTTTAAAAGAGGTAGTTGGTGTCGAAAAACGGGTAAATATCTGTCACAAGTTAAAGATTCTTTGCTAAGGCAAAGATAAAAACCAAGCTATAAGTCAGATATTAAATTGAAATTAAGCACAACCAGTTTTTCCGAAGGACAAGTTGATTGCCAAAAGTGGGTAATATAGCAATAAAGTTTTGAACAACTTAATTTTAAAAGAATTGAGATTGTAATATACGTACATAAACTCTTAATTGTAGTGAAGAAATGATCGCAATACCATTACTATGTGGCACTCATTATTGTAAGAAGATTATTTCATTAAAAGAGTGTGATTACGAGCAGTTTTTCTCCTTCAAACACCATAAACCGAGACTTTTATTGAAGAATAAGATTTATTATGCTAAATCCTACTTTGTGTTAATAATATTCTTACATTAATACTTTCTTTCAGAGGGCGCACAATTACCTTTGTCAGCAAGTCTCTAACATTCCAGCTCGGTAAAAAGAAATCCAATTCATTAGGCTGATACTCATCAATGGAATGCTAAAAGAGCAATTTCAATTCCTTTTTGTTCCAACTCAATCATTTTTATATCATTCCCGAAATAATTAATGCTTTATCCTGAGCCTTAATGCGCAGTTATTCTTCGCTTAATGTCGCCATTAGCCCTCCTTCGTTTTCGGAGCAAACTATTCACCAAGAACAAAGATCGCATAAAACAATTGCTTTTAAACCTCATTTGTTAGCAGTTTCTTTTGCAGTTCATTTGGCAACAAAAGAAGAGAGAAGGGGGGAGGGAGAATGTTAAAGCCTTGTCACACGGCGAGCGAGCACCGTCTTTTCATTAAAGCTTGTTTTCTTTTGCTGAAAGATCGTTTGGCAATTAGGCTAATTATCCTTATGTTTTCATTCGTTAGCGCAGTAATTATGAAGACTTCCAATAAAAGGTCTATCTATTATGAAAGGGCCGAGCGAAGAATGGGTATAGTTATCTTTTATTCAATTTTATTTTGTTTTATTTGTTTGTTTAGTTTCCTTTTTGTTACGTTGTATAGTCCGAGATTATTCTTCGAACTATTTATTAGCGAAATTTAAATGGCGCTGTTTAATTTCTTTTGTTTTCAAAAATATCGTCTGCAATAGATAAAAAAAATTCCATTCCATTTCTCTGCTAAAATAAAGTCACGAAACCATCATTAAAAGGGCAATCTTTTTTTTATTTGGGCTTTATTTCATTACAGTTCATTGAATATATCGTTAGTATTAAAGTAAATAAAAATATTTTTGAGATATATTGCTGTTTTCTCTTCTTTTAGTAACAATGAGTAAGAGGTTTTGGTAAGAGTGCATTCAGATGTTAAAATGAAGTTCCTGGGGCGCTTTTGTTTTAGATTAACTCAATATTTTTTCTACAGAATATTCTCCTAAAGTGGTTACTGTACCTATTACTATTCATCTGTGAAGATTGGTGGAAATAACAAGCCCTCCAAATGAATGGAAGTTTTCCAAATTCACAAAGAACTACCATCGAGTTCTTCTACTTTTTTTCTTTTTAATTTCCTGAAATTCTCACCAGAAGCAGTTGAAGTCTTTTCTCCTAGCTCGGAATCGTATGTCTTTCCATTTGAAAGAGTTGGAATCTTTTAAAACGTCAATAAGCTCTACGTGACGTAACCGTTAAAAGGCAATTAAGTGGGGGAACGTTTAAAAAATTCAATCATTTAAGTCACTTCCCGGACAGTAATTAAGATGAAAGGTACTTAAGGGGAAATAATTTTTTCTCTTCTTTTTTCTAATGGAAACGTACCATCTATTATACATGTCATTAGAAGCGATGAAACTATCTAATCGAAAACTGAGAGGAAAGAGAGAGAGAAAAAAAAATGAAGAACTTTCGAGGTTTTCAAGTGCATTAGTTCAAGATGGCGAGTGAAAAGATATCTTTAACATTCTCATTTACACTACAATTCGGTTTTAAGTTCTTGCGCATTGATTAATCAAATTTCGTTACTGAAGTATTAATTGTATACGCTTGAAGAGGTTGACTCATTGTTGATTCTTAACGAGTGCAGGCGGAGGAATTCTGGGTAATTAATGAATTACCTCATTATAAAGGAAGTGAAAGGAATTGATACACTTAAAATCTTATGGAGCAATTTTCTTTTTTTACTTCTAGTTATCGAAAAAGGGCTTGAATATATTTGTAGAGACAGATTCGAATTTAGATTCGTTAATTGTATTGCTGCTAATGAATACGAATACTTGTGCGTGAAAGTACTTCATTCAGATTTCAGAAACAGATGCAAAGGATGGTATGTAAATAATTAGATTAGCTAATTAGGAATTGATTTAAGCAGTGTATTTAACCGAAAAAAATGTATGGATTTTAAGCAGATGGTTAATGTTGATTCTAGTAAAGGTGATAAATTTGTGTTGGATGAAGGTTAGTAAGTTTGTATTTTTTCGAAATCAAATTTACAGAAGGCATTTTTTAGCATATAACAAATCTTATTAAAATATAAGTCCGAAAATTGATTTTATTTTCTCGACAACTATATATATTTATGTTGCTATCGAATTCTTTCAATCTTTTGACGTTTAGAAATAAGTAAGAAATGGTGACAATTTAAATCACCACAAAACGCAATGAAACTGAGAACTCTCATCTAAAAATTGGGAATAAAACATTTGAAAACATATTAGTATAAAAACAATTTAAAGACATATTATTCTTCTACCACTATATAAAAAACTTATAATATCGACTGAAAAGTAAATCTTTTGTTAAAAAGGACTCTTTAATATCATGATAAGGCATAATCAACATGTTAAACGAAGTTACCTGAAATAAGAAATAGATTTTTTAATGCTATATCGCCCGTTGAGAAAAATTCCAAATCCAAACAGTCGAATTTGGAATTAAGACTGCAAAATGGCATTTAAATTAATCTATTTTCAAGAGCAAAAGAGGGAAAGGATATTTCCACTCTTAGCTTCAAGACCTTCAGAGACGGTGGCTACGTTTCGAATAGCCAAGCATTAGTCTTTTGATGTTATTTTAGAAAAAAATGCCTTTTTAGTATCTAATGAAGGCAACAGATGACAGTACAAGCTCTCCATTTTTTCCCTTACGGATTTATACACGCATTAACATCGTTTTAACGAAGAAATATAAATTTGTTTGTGCCCCTGAAGCGGCAAGAGGGCTACATACGCCATTCGGAAAAAATGACTTTATTTTCTCCAGCCTTGAACATTTGCCACAATGATTCTCAGCAGGCGATATAAGTTTCTTGAGTTGTTTCCCACTGAAATATCAACTCAAGTCAAGTCTTGCAGATGGGTAAGAAAGTAAAGCTTTAGGTATGATTCGAATAATAGACCCTATGACTTGTTGGCAGATCCAAGATTGTTGTAGCAGATAAGCCTATTTAATTAAAGTGACTATAGATTCTAGATTAGTAGGGGAAGTACTCGGTTTCGATATTTGTTCCAGATTTGTCACGAATTTGAGCTAATTATTCCAGATTTTTCCTGTTTTTTATAGTTTATATTAAAAAGTAGCTAGATATAATTTTTTAAAGTTCTCTTCTGAAGAATTCTCTGTTCCAATTTTTACTATACATAGAAAATGATAACCCTAATCAGACTTAGATGAATCAGCCCGGAAAAAAAGATATTTTAACGAGTTATAATACTTATGCTTCTTCACCTCTTCCTACTTTTTAAACTTTTTTTATAATTAACTTTTTCATTGTTTCTGATTTTGTTTCATTTATTTATTTTTGGAATTTTCTGCAACACTCCCATTTCCCGTCAAGCTAGAGACCTGGGTTGCTTGGAATTAGAGCGTCCTGGTTCGAAGCTCAGAAAATATAACGCCGAATCCTGACATCACGTGACGCACTCTGAGAATAGCTAGTGCACGCATGTTCAGCTAATTGCTTCAAAAATGTATTCTATTTTTGCAATTAAAATCAAAGTTATTATTGAACAGATTTATTTTGGTGAAATAAATAAATCAAATATGTTTCATTAATGTAATTTCAGTAATAATAGTAATACAAGTAATAATGTTCGAATTTGTAATAATCAACTGGGCAGTCTTCAGGGTATGGAAGTCTCACGGAAAAGTTCTTCATTTTTGAAAAAAATAATGATGATTCTTAAGTTCTTCTCTAATTTTCCTTGATAAGTGAAATGAGAAAAATATGATGTTCTGAATCAATTTCTGATAGGAATGAATTTCATTCCATCCAAATCAAAAATAATCTCCACGAGATTTCACTCCCCCCTTCCCCACTAGGCGGTTCCAGTTTCGAAAACAACTTTACTCTGCTTTCATCACCACTAAGTTGTCACAAATACATTTCGCATTTCTTACCAGACATGCATAATCATCTCTTCTCCCCCCGATTCCATCCCACTAATACGACATCAATACCGGGATAGGAAAGCAAGCAAACCTTACGAAATTAAACACGTCTCTTCCTCCTCCAGAAAGTTCCTCTGCCTCCTAAATACATTTTTACAACTTCAAACACTCCCGCCTCGCATTTCGCCAAGGGAGAGAGAACAAAGTGAAAACAGAACAGAAATTCAATACTCTATGAATAATGGATCACCTCAAACCCCTCTGCAGAGTCGTGAGGAATTCCTCTCTATCAATTATGACTCAATCCATTATGTATGCACCAGTGGAGATGCAGATACACCGTTCTGTTTAATTTCATATTAGCTTTTGCTGCGAGTGAAATTGAAGCTCCGACAAAGCTTTTCAAGCAATTGGTACTGAGGACGAAAACAAGCCAAGTTCATTTTCCTCGTCTTCGTTTATTTTTTCTCTACTACATCAGTCAGTGCGAGTAATCATGCAAGCATGATGATGATTATATGTGTGTAGAAAATGCATTGTGTCATTGTTTAGAGAGAGAGAGGTGGGAATGGATGAAAAAGATAAAAAGAGTTAATTCCCAAATGTTTACATTTTCTGTAATCTGTTTTGAGCCTATTTGTTGTTTCCTTTCTGAAATGTCAAATAATTTCGTAAACTGGCAGTTACATCCAATCAAGAAGCTGAGTTGAGTCAATTGGTTCTTTATCTTTTTTTTCTAGAAGAGTGATTTTGAAACTGTTGATTAAAATTCCGAAAGTGTAAGAGAAGTTTTTTCCCCCGCGCCTATTTGTTTAACTTTAATCTTTCCGTGGCAAAGGGGTAAAAATGAAACAAAATGTGTTTATGAATATATTTCACGAAAGGTAAATTTCGATCTGCTTATGAAAGTAAACATTGAAATACTTAAATTGATTTTTTCGAAATTAAACCGAAATATATTATATAAGGAAATAATAATTAAAATAGCAGCAAAATTCGAATGTGAAATAAGCCTTTGAACCTTGTCAGTCGAAGGTTTAAAAAATCTATGAAGGATCTTCACGGATTTCTGCATTCAATATATTTAAATTAGAAGAAAATTAATTTGTAAGGATAAAGTACAATGAAGGAGAACATATTTAATTTAAAAAATATATTCAAGAAAAGTCCGTTAAATGAAAGCTAATAGCCTAATAATGTTTTTGAGAAGCAACACAGAGACACACTAATAATGTTTATGAGGAACTCCGCAGCAAAATACTTTGGTAAGAAAATTGTTTTCGCTTTTCTGGTTACGATGTTGAACAGATTACTAGTCTTTTAGAATTGCATAATTTGATACAAAATTACTTTCAAAAAGGAACACAAATAAGATTGGGATATTTTTTGTAATTTTGATTTAATGGCCAATTCTTTTACATCTTGCGAAATTCAAAGTTCTTTTCACAAGTTATACCTAATATTTGTTGATATTCTTTTTCCTAAATTATGGGAAAATTATTTTATAATAGAATTAATGCGCATATTTGTCAAATTAAAGCAATGAAGTTATTAAACTTATGGATTTTTTTAACGATTTTAGAATAAAATTCTCATATACATAAAACTTTTATACACTTTTCGCTCTAAAATTCTTTTGTACAATTTCCTACACATAAAATTAATATAAAACTTTAAAAGAATACTCTCCCATCGTTTTGTGACATTTTTCAAGAAAATAAATCTAGGAAACATTTATTTTAGCTACAATACAATCAATCAGTTAAAATAAAAATTCTGTAGTTATTAATCTTCTTATCAAAAATTTTTCATCGCGCTGTTAATTTTCCTGAGGTTACGCCTTGATTGATCAAAAATGAATGATTTTGTCTTATATAATGTAATAATTTTTATGACATAATAATGTTTTGTAACATTAAGTGCATGCGCAATGTGCATGATAAGCGATAAAAATAAACATAAATGAAACTCCGTCGAATCCAAAAGTATACGATAAATTGTATGAATGAATCGCCACTGATTGCAATACAGATTCTGAGAAATACTCAGAATAAACCGCATTACGAACGCTTCATGCGTGGAGCCTTCGCAAGAAGGGATGTCCCATCATCGGCATTGGGACTGTTAACCAGCCACCAGCTGGCTTACACAGCAGCTTTTCATTTCCGTACTGGAGGTGCTCCCTCACTACGGCATCACAATTAAGAAAGCATGCTTCAGTTAAAATTGTTGAGAACAAGCTAGATTTTTTCTTGAAATTAGGTTTATCTTGGCTATTAATTTTACAACACTATTAAATAGAGACACAAGTGTGTCTTACACATAGAATCATTTAATGTTTCCGAAATATGCCTCCTTAATTTTTCTGACTGCTTCAATTTCTGCTTCAAAATTGTACAACGTAACAATTTATTTTCTTCCTCCGTCATATTAAAAGACAATCCGAACCCGAAATAAATTATTCACAAAACAAATGCATTTATCAAGCGCTTTTCCTTAGCATATAACACTTTACCAAAAACCTATCCAAATCACCAAAACCCTTTTTCTCTCCATATTTTCCAAAACATCCTCCTTTACAGTTGAAAGCAAATGTGGACTTAACAATATCCATTCGTTTGAGTGGCAGCAGATCAAACATGATTTAAGACTACCCCCATCATTTCTGGCTTTGAGACAGCGGCATAGCAGCAAGTATCTCTTCCACTACTCTTAGCGTTTCTCTTTTCTCCAAAAAATGGCATCATTTTATCCGTCCCCTGTAGCAAGAAAGGCCCCGGACACACGCGAGCAAGGAGACGACTCGCACAATGAAACTGATGTATTTCGTGACGTTTTATTTCCTCCGCCGAATATTTGTCAGTTCGCCTCTTGCCATGGCTGTGATTTCACGTCAGTCTGAAATGAAAACTGATATCTGTTCCTTTTTTCCCTTTATTTTCATTCGAATGTCGTAAGAGGTAACACGTTTATTCCAAAGAAATGAGGTTTTGCCTTGCTTTAGATAGAGGGATAAGGGATGGATGCCAAACTGGGAGGAGGGGGGGGGGCGATAGAAAAGAATTTGCTTTGACGTTTTGTATGAGAGTTTCCGATGGAAAATGCAATAGATGCTCGTTTTTAAAGTAGATAGAAATGCAGAAGAAAACATATTCATTCTGTTTGGCGCACGCATTTATTGAATTATTGAAAAATGATACGCTCAAGACCTCAAAAATTAAACAAGCGATAACAGCATCATGTTCATTTTGAGCTAAACAGAAAAGGACAGAGTAATCTATAAACCGACAAAGATGCAGTTTTCCATATTTCAGTATTTGGGATCCGACATCCCATATCAGTTTTAATCGTATTCACTCTTCTAACGATTTTTTTCCCGAGTTTTGCCTCTCCTTCCAGTGAATACTGAAAATTCAAATAACTTGATAATTAATATAAAAATAGATTTTTGTGCTGCTTATAGATATTAATCTATTTTTAATGCTGATTTTTATCTTTGTACTGGCCGTCTCTGGCGACCAGCTGGCTCGCCGGGAATACTGGTTGTCTAATTTCAATGAAATATCTTACACGTAGCTTGAATTTCATGGTTTCCTCAGAAAAGTACTTATAATTGCGAAAGAGATTTAATACGGGCCATTCTTGAAGCCTTACTTGTTCTAATACATCGAAACAGCTTTGTTCTTGTATTAATAGAATTAATCTTTTGTCTTTTTTTCATCGAGTCTTCGCAGCGCCTCATTAAACTCTTTCACGCTTCTTTAATGGACGCGCCTCACAGATTGAGGCATGGTATAATATATTGAGTTTGTTGGCTAGAAAACCATATCTGACTGTGCTGCGTGACACAGATGATTAAAAGAAATATATATATATATATATATATATAAGGCGTGCCCAAATGAAAAGAAGACCTTAGCTGTATCGGTGTTTATCAAATCCCAGAGACTTAATGGGCTAGCCGATAGATGGCGTGGTGGTATTCCCAGTTGCACCTGTGTAGTTAACGTCTTCGCATCAATATCCTCATTTCTGGAGAGTTGTTTCCGCAGTTCGTTGCATGATGGATTCCTCCAGATCAGCACAAAGAGCAGTTATCCAATTTCTTCGCGCAGAGAGGAGTATGCTTCACAAATTTATCGTAGGATGAAAGAGGTGTACGGAGAGCAGTATCTCGCACGGTGCACCATATTCCGGTGGTGTCAGCGTTATGAGGCGGGACGCGTAAACATCAGGGACTTGCCACGCCCTGGGCAGGCGCACGTTGTGACCAACAGTGCCACGACTTCGGCTGTGAATGAGCTCATACGGCAGAATCGTCGGATCACCACGCGTGAAATTGCTGTTGAACTGTCGATAAGCAAAGGAACTGTGCATCTCATAATCCACAAAAATCTTGGTTATGGAAAAGTTTGTGCACAATGGGTGCCCCAGCATGTCAGAGAATTAGAAGACGGCGATAATGGGTGTTTGCCTGACTCAGCAGTTTCTACACTGAAGCCATCCGCTCCCTTCCTACGAGCTGGGTTTAGTTTAGTTATATTAACGTCCGCTTTGAAGCAACATTAGGGCTATATTGGGACGGACCTCGTAATTTTGAACCACGGTCAGATAACGAGGACGACTCCTCACCTGGCACCCTCTCTCCAAACTTCCACTTCAGACCAACCGGAATACGTTTAGCCACTACGTATGATTCAGCGTGCAACAGGCCCCATACACGGCGGATCTTCAGCGGAATATCGGGTTTCGAACCTGGAACCCTCCGACTCCAAAGACGAGACCTTACCACTAGGTCACCGCGGCCGCTTCTACGCTCTGAGATCAGTGTATAAATGTCAATGGCGATTATTTATAGTTGTACTGTTCCACATGAACTGTAATTAGAATATTGTTATTAAAATTTCTTTACATATAACTGTAGTCTCCTTTTCATTTGGGCACACCTTATATATCAAATATAACACTAGAAATAAAATCAAAAGTTACTTTAGGTGTTCTTTAATGGGAAACTTTCACGGTTAATAAAAGAATGGAAGTATAAATCCGTTCAAAAAAGAATCATGACTTGAAAGCAAGACGATTAATGAAAATATTTTAAAATTTACTAAAACAACTGCACGGTCCTTAAAAAAGTAAAAACTTTTGGGTTTGGAATTTCTCCCATCGACTCTTGTAAATTTCAGTGTAATGGATGAGAGAGAAATGTACGAGAAAGAGAATAAAACTTGGACTCTCGATTAAAATGTCAAGAACACGAAAATTAATATAGCTTGTAGGGGCCTGCTGTGGCCTAGTGGTAAGGTCTCGGCCCTGGAACCGGAGTGTTGCAGACTCGAAAACAAATTCAACTGAAGATCCGCTGCGTATGTGGGTCTAATATAGCCAAATCTGAAGTCGTGTGTCAAACGTCCTCTCTCTGGTGTGGCCACCCCACGGGGAGGGACACCGTGAGTTCGCGGAGGAGAGGCTGCCGTATAAGCAAGCAGGCTCTCTTCAACCCGATGGCACAATAATGGTGGTGTGGCTCTTTGGGCCCACTTCCGATGACGGGTCGTACCCCGGTAAAACGGGGGGTTGCTGCATGAGCCGCTCGTAATGGGGGCCATTATGCAGGAACCACAGTGCCTGACTATCTGTTGCGGCGGACTGACTTTCAGTTGTTTACCCGGATGCTTAGGCAGGACGGGGTGATGTTCCTTTGGTCTCTGGTGTGGCTTGGAAGTGTGGAGAAAGGAGTGCCAGCTCAGATGTCGTGCTCGTCATCTGACCGCGTTTCAAAATTTTGAGGTCCATCCTAAAATAGCCTTGCTTCAAAACGGGATGTTAATATAACTAAACTACAATAATGGCTTGTAGGGTAGCTAAATTAATGGTCATGCAAATTACGTAGGTGCCGCACACAAATTGTGAATCACTCATCTAGTTACAAGTATATAATAATGCCTCCAAAAGCTATGTTGAAGTGATCGCAATATCTTGAGACATGTATCATTAATATTATATTAATTAATATTATTAATATAATTATTAACACATTATACAGTGGTTTATTATGCTTAAAATAGAAAAACCAGCAGGAGTATTCCTACGGGACTCTCTCGTATACTTCCACACTATTCGGGTTTTGTCTTTAGCTTTGTTGATTAGTGAAGAGAATCGAGTATGCATTTTAAACCTGTCGACGGATTCAGTCCTAAATTAGGAGCAGTCTACAATTTTGGTGTAAAGATAAATTTCATCCATCTAACTTGTTGCGTTTTTGAGTTGAAGCATTCACATACACACAGAAAACAGACAGATTTAATCTTCAATTTGATTCAGATCCGCACCGAATGCAATTGCGGCGACAAAATTTATTGGAGAATTTCACCCATTTAGTTTATGTCTCCTGATCACATGCACATGAGCGAACAAACAGACTTCTTGCACACTCATTTGCTCCCAAACTTCATAAAAGCCAGCGATTCTGGTGGTAAGACCACTTACCAAATTTCGCCAATGTCAACACATATACAGACAGATATAATTCCAAAAATGGTTTAACGAATTCAGATGGCTTAAACGTGGGGATTCGCCAAGACCTGGCGTTTGAATATTTTGATGACGGTAATACTTTATATAACTTTACTTTTTATAGAAGAAAGTAATTATTCCCTTCAGATAAGTGGGCTGGTTTCTTCCACAACGAACATTTTTCCTCTCAAGATACTTGCTTGAGCAAGTTTTTGCTAATCCAGTGTATTTGAGTACGAATTTGCCATATCTTGTCAAAGATCTCTCCAGACCTGTAACGAGTGTTATATATTCTAATATCTAATAGATTGAATTTCAATTCAAAAATTTCTTATACTAAGTTATGTTATATGCACAGATATAATAACAATCGAAGATAGTACCAGAAGTCTGGTACAGTTTATTAATACGTTGCTGCACCCTTTTAGTTTCAAAATAGTGCCAAAAATGCATTTTTTGTTTTAATTGTTTGTAATTGTATGTTGCTGATGGCTGCAGTCGTCATTTGCCTATATATCGCCAAAAATTGGACGGCTATAGCCGTCTTTTGCGACGACGTGTTAAGTATGACAATAAATAAACATAGACAGTAAGTAATATAGATCAGAGACACATATTGCTACTCACTTTTTTCTTCTTCTTGACACCTTCAAGCGGCTTCTAAAAAGATTAGTTTGTTCCGTATCAGCGAAGACAGTTGACGCGTTGACATGTAGAACATTTCAAGTGAATAACAATTCGCTTTGTTGTCAATTATTTGAATCTCAACTTAGAAACGTTTCACTTAAACAGCGATTTAAAAACATCTCATGTTGAAGGGTTAAGTAGCAATGAATGATATTAATCACTGTTTCTCTGCGGATGATGCCTTTAGATATATTACTCCGTGTAATTTAAAAAAATAAAAAATACTATTGCAAATGAACAACACATTTTGCCACGCATACTCCCGTAAACGAAGGTCCAAAATCGGGGTGAAAACAACATTAAATAATATAGTTTTGAAAATTGGTACACATGTTTGTGAGCGGCTTATGATGAGCATACTAAAAGTCCCCGGTCTGGGGGGTGAGCTCGCGGCGCCATCTTGGATTTCATCCCCTTTTTTAGTTTTTCCTGAATATCTCGAACACTATTCAATTTTCAAATTGCATGTGATTTAACAAATTAAAGAGCGTACCATTCCCTACAAATGAACTTTTCTTCAAGCTTTAAAAGTTTTTGAGATAATAGGTCTCAAAGTGGATGAATTTGCAAAAATTCTTACTTGATAGTCCAGTCAACGAATGGTTTGAAAAAAAAAAACATTAAATCGTATAGTTTTGAAAACTGGTACACTTGTTCGTGAGGGGCTTCTGAGGAGCATACTAAAAGTTCCCGGTCCTGGGGGTGAGCTCGCGCCGCCATCTTGGATTTTATTCCCCTTTTTTTAGTTTTTCCTGAATACCTCGGAAACTATTAAAGTGATAAAAATAGTAAAAGCATGTATTTGTTGGAAATTTTACGTTCATTAATTTGTTGCATTGCATGTAATTTGAAAATGAAGCAGTTTTTGAGATATTGAAGAAAAACTAAAAAAAGGGGATAAAATACAAGAAGGCGGCAAATTTTGAGACCCATTATCTCAGAAACTATGAAAGCTAAAACAAAAATAAAAGCATGTGTTTATAGGGAATTTTATTCTCTTTAATTTTGTGATTACATAAAATTTGAAAATTTAATAGATTTCTAAATATTCAAGAGAAACTAAAAAAGAGGGATGAAATCCAAGATGGCGCCGCGAGCTCACCCCCAGGACCGGGGACTTTTAGTATGTCCATCAGAATCCCTTCACGTACAAGTATACCAGTTTTCAAAACTATACGATTTAATGCTTTTTTTTCAAACCCTTCGTTGACTGGACTATCAAGTAAGATTTTTTACAAATTCATCCACTTTGAGACCAATTATCTAAAAAAAATATTAAAGCCTGTTGAAAAATCAAAATACCCATTTGTAGGTAATCTCACTCTCTTTAATTTGTTAAATCATATGTACTTTGAATATTGAATAGATTTCGAGATAATCAAGGAAAACTGAAAAAGGGTAGGAAATCCAAGATGGCGACAACCTTTGAGACCCATTATCTCCGAAACTATTATAGCTGTAAGAAAAATAAAAGTATGTGTTTGTAGGGAAATTTACCCTCTTTAATTTGTTAGATCACATGTAATTTGAAAATTGAATAGTTTTCGAGATATTTAAGAAAAACTAAAAAAAGGGGGATGAAATCCAAGATGTCGGCGCGAGCTCATCACCCAGGACCGGGGACTTTTAATATGTTCATCATAAACCCCTCACGAAAATGTGTACCAATTTTAAAAACTATATTAATTAATGTTTTTTTTCAAATCCATCGTTTACTGGGCTACCGTACTTGGAGCCTAAACTGCTCCCTGTCGGTTGGATGAGCACGCGTGAAACTTTATTAATAAAGCACTAAAAAATTTACAAATTTTATATCGTTGAGGTACAGCAGTGGCGGTACAATACAGTACAGTTATGGCAAATACAAGTAGGTGCTTACTAGTTGAATCATCACGATAGATTTGAAGATGTTCCTTGTTTGATATGAGAGTGTTTAACACTAAGTTAAGAACAAAGACAAATATTAAGGACAACATACAAAAGACAACACAGTGATGGTTAGTACTAGAAGTTATAAAGGCGCTAAATAGTTGCATCTTCACGACAGATTAGAAGATGTTCCTTATTTAGTATAAATTGTTTGACAATTTTTGAAACTTAGTATTATAAAGTAGTAGATGTTACATTGATGCTGAACTAATACAGCTTTAGGACCAGTTTGAAGTTGTTCGTTGTTTGAAGATTTATAAAAGCCATAGCGTTTTTTATTTTTCACAGCAAAATCACGATATTTATTACAGTAACTTTCCCTGAAAGTCAATCAATTAATAGAATTTTAATTTCTTTATAACTCTATTTCCAATACATAAAATTTATTTTAAAGCTAGATTGCGTTTCCATATCTTATCCCTCTTCAGTTCTTCATACATTTGACCGGACCTCCTTCCTTTAAAATCGATAAATTACTTGTAAAGTTCTTTCTAATTTTAATAGAAAAGAAGAAACAAATTACATGCACTCGAAAATTTGTAATTCATTATCATACAAGGCCAATTAAAAGAGAAAATAATTAGTATTCCATGCAAATTTCGACTTTGAGCTCATTATAACTGCAGCCGAGTTGGAAACTTAAGTCCTGTGATGATTTTTTTAATGTTCCTTGATTGGGAATGAGATAATTAAGATATAAAACTTAGTTTCATTACTTCGAGATGGTTTAATCGGAGAGAGCATCATCAAATTATTTAATCAAATATGTATCGTCCAATTAGCATGAACGTAATCAGAGTTGTTTGGAACAAGGAGAGTTTCGAGAATCATAAACTTAAATTAAATCATTGTTTGGTAATTGCCTTGTCTCTGGAAATTTCCCTAATTGTAACTGATGCTTTTATTTTAATTCGTGCGAGCAATAATCAACTGGCTGAGTCCGACGTTATGAAAACTTTTTGATCCTTTGGATTGTTATCATCCAAGATTATTGTTCTTTTCATCTCCGTAGCTCATTTATAACCGTCACTCCATAATCTATTGACGATAAATGCCAATTTTATAACATCAAATTTAAAAATTTGTTTTTTCTCAAATGGACTATCTTTCAAATTCAGCAGACCTCAGACTGAAACGATGCCATGGTGGCTTGGTGTCAGAGTGCCGGCTTCGGGACCATCAGGTTCGCCATATTCCACCAGAGATCTCTTTGTACACAAACATGGTCAACATTCTCCATGTGGCATGACATTGAAGTTTGAAAGAGGTATACCAGCTCAGGTGTTACCTTCATTATCTGACCACGGTTCAAAATTACGAGATTCCACCCAAAATACCCCTAATGTATCTTCTAAATGGAACTTTAATCTAACTAAATCAAACCAAATCGCAGATTAGAGCTCCGTTCATAAATGTATGATTATTAGAAGAAATAAGGTCGCGGTGCCCTGGTTCCATCGTTTGGGTTTTGAGCTAAGAGGATTGTGGGTTTGAGGTCCGCTTTTACTATAGATCCGCCGTCTGGTGCACGTTTAATTTGCGATTTGGGGACCTTTGATGTGGTACGAGCATCTTACCACCACATCGTTTAAAATTTCGAGGTGCGTCCCATATAGTCCTCGTGTGTGCCAAAATAGAACATTAATCTAATGGATTATATAAAAAATTGTATCAGAAATTCAAAAATAAAGGAATAGATGAGACAAAATTATAAGTAGAATATCTTATGTGCACAAAGCGAACTATGCAAATTTTTTCTGGGAAAGTAATATCAAAAGGCAAAATTTTCAAAGCTTAGATAAAACCATAATAGAAGTATTTAAAAGAAAACTAACTATGTCTTAATGAGATGAATTAAAATGCGTTGAATATATTTTTCGTAATATGAATATAGTTTTATCTTTAACAACTTATTAATCCCGTTACAAAAGTAAATCATATTACTTTTTACATTACATTTTAGCTGCTTTACCAACGCAAAATCGGTGGCGAATTGTTGCTGAAAGTTACAAAAGTTTTTTATTTAGCTTTTTCAGTCAATTCATTTATTTATAAAACCTCTTTTCAGACTTTTGAGATCAGTTTTATCATAACTTTGTCCAGGTATTGGTGATTCGTTAGGGGGAAAATGAATGTCTTTTTATTGGAAATGTGACTAGTTGATACTCGAAGTAAATAATTTGTTGAACAAATCAAAAAGTTTAACTTCACGTTATTAACATTTGAATTAAGTCAGTCCTGTTGTCCGTTATACGAATGTGAGGAAATTTTCGATATATTGCTCTGTCAAACAGTTTACTACTTTAAATTCACCTCTGCATCTTTTACTTCTGATTTCATTTAATTTTAAAATTCAAGATTCTCGTATTCACTTATTTTTAAAAATAATTCCCATTTTATTTACCATTCCCTTTTAATTTGAAACCGTAAGTAAAGCTTATGACAAAACTAAACGACGACGTTTCTCCCCTCGGACTCTATGCCCCCTACAACATGCTTCCAGCTGCGTCATGGCCATACCAACAACTCCTCAACCGAAAAATCTTCATATTAAATAGGTGTCTCCCGTTCCCAAATTTTCCAAACCAACCGTGAAAAAGCGTGACAACACATCTCTTAATTCCACCACCCCTTCCTTATTTATAAAAATAATACATCGGAAAAAATCGAGTTTTAAAACCAGATGTAATTACACTACGCCATAAATCTCTTCGCAGCATGAAAATCCTCTGGCGGAGAACGGACAAATTAACAAGCCCTCAAGTTATTCTCGGTCCTTTTAAAATATCCATCCTATTTTTTTTCAAGTCTCTCCCCTCTGCACCCGGACATTATAATCTATTCTCATTTCACCACACCAAACTGAGACAAAAATGCAAAGCAGGGGAGAGAGGGGAAATGGTGTCTTCTCGACCTCTACCTCCACCCCTAGATGGGAATCCTGTTATCCCTAGGATTAATCCCAACTAAACAGAAAATTCCTCTCAAGCAAGGGCAATAGATAATTACCATTTTAATGGAAAGGATCTATCTTAATCAACTGGTAATCAGACCGTCCTGAGCAAGGTGCTGTAATGAGGAGTAATGCGCCTTGTATTACTCCGCCACTCGCCATGCATCTAGTGTCCCGTGCTGTACCAGGGGTTGAGGTGGGGTGGACGGACTCTTTGTCTCCGCGAGATAATTAAGGAGTGTAAATCGAACGTCAAAAGCAAAGGGTGTAGTGTACGATCATCGTTTGGAAAACAATTAGAAAAGACGGGAACAGGTAGTTCCGTTTGTTTCCTGAGGTCCGTGATTTCTAAAATTTGTTGAGGGGTGGGGTAGTAGTAGGCGGAGGTGTATGTGCTCCATTTAGTGAAAATATTCGAGACCATTTATTACCTCCTTGAGCCAGGCGTAATACATTATCGAAATGGGGAAGGATCATTATGTAACTTTGTGTACGTAGCATATCTCTGGAGTGATTGAATCTATTATGCGTTTTGGAACATCACCAGCAGCAATCTGTGAAATGTTTGTCTGTGCATTAGTTATGTTTCTTTTCCTCCCTCCCCCTTCTTGTCATGGATTTGGGATGATCAGTGATAATGCACGTGTAGAATGTAATTAAAATTGCAGGTCCTATCAATCACAGCGGAAGTTTGCAAATGGGCGTTGCTTTGTGTTCCTTTGTAATGTGAAAATGGTGTTTTCAAATAATGCATCTTTCAACTCGGAGAAGGAATTAAATAAATGCTCACGCTAATATTTCAAAATATTCAGAAGATTAGAAATATTTTTGATTGTAAATACATCTAGCCTTCGATTCACCAGGTAGAGCGTTTTCCAAAAATGATGTGTATTGAAATGGTGTAATTCGAATTCACATTTCCCTTTACAAAAATCGTGTTATAGATTTAATGAATCCCTTTAACACCTTAACGATCGCATAATCTTCAAGAAAACAATAAAAAAAGTGCTCATTTTTTTATTCAAGAAAATTGTGTAAAAATAAGTGTGTTAAACAATATTCATATATTCATTTTTAATTTTTGGAATTTTTTTTAGCTTGAAATTAAGAAAATTTAATTTTTCAGAAAAACCAGCAATCAAGGTTATTGTGACAATCAACCATCTCCAATCACATTATAAATAGCCTGTTACTGCCATCTGGTATGTAAAATAAGAAATAAAAATTCTTCCGGGTATAAGAAATGGATTGTTTTTAATCTTTTTGGTGCGTTACTTTTGAAAACTCCAGCCCGGAAATATCACGGGCACGAGAAATAGAATGCGAAACCTCACCCCGTGATTTTGACGGGAGAGAGACGGAATGGTATCATGTATCATTTTAAGAATTAGAGAACGTGTATTTAAGTAAATATTTATTAACTCAAACAAGATATATAAATTATATAAGTAATATAATAAAAGCAAACATATGTGAAAGTACATTTATTCTACTTTCTGTTTACTTTTTATCATCATGAAGATTTACTTCACCCTGTCTGGAGGATATACGACATATCTAAATGACCAAACCACTGCAAATAGTACTGTGAACCACACATAATAGATTCCATTACAATCTGACACGCATATTACCCTCACAAGGAGGTACGACCCGTCATCGACGATGGGACCGTTAACCAGTCAACACCACCATAATGTACCCTCAGGAAAATCGAGAACTTGCTAATTTATATAGCAACTTCGCATCCTCGCACTCGAGCCCCCCCCCCCCTCCGCCCTTCCTCCATAAACTTTATTTTTCACTTAGCACAGTCACTTCTATTTACAGAAGTTCTTATTTTTCCTTTCTTAATGATATATACAATTTACTGCTACTGCAACAAATTTGCACACACACACACACACACATACCCTTGGAGTTCTTTTTCTTCCCAATTCAGATTTATTTTCTAGGTAAGTTAATTAAATCTGTAATTGATTAAATCATGTTCACACGAAATACTGCAAATGCGATGCGTGAGTTTAATTTTAGAATTCATTGCGCTTCACACAAGAGGAAAAGCCTAAAATAATTCGCAGTGAAATAATTGATGATACGCACATTTAATTTCATCATGTGAAATGACAAAAGCAAATGCCCATGTTTGTTAAGCGAATCAACTTCATCACAGATTTTCTCAAATGCATAAATAATTACGTTTACTCAATTTGTTTGAGTCTCTGAAATCTTAACCCGTAAAACGCGACACGAGTTTCTTACATCTTCTATGTGATTGCTGTCTCAATAAAAAATTGTCAATGAGAAAAGAAATGCATTTTAAAACTCGCTTAACAACTAAGCATGAAGTCCCTTTTTATAAAAATAAATCTAATAACAGTTTTTTCTTTTAATATTTTAAAGGACAATCACAACCACCATCAGGGTGGCCTTTCTGAATATACTATTAAATAATTTTGATTCGCCTTGTTATGATTCACATTTTTGTTCTGATATTTCGATTTCTACAGAATTAGAGTGAAATGACTTTCTAATATATTCCTTAGCGATCTATTTTGCAATTTTAAATGTTTTGAAATTGAATTTTGAGGCAAAATAAATTCATTTTAACCATTTTGCTGCATTATTATGACAGCAATATTTTAAGAGATCATGGACTAAAATACAGAAAATTTCGCGTAGCCTTTTGCGCAACGTTTGAAATCAACTGATTCCTTCCTAAAATATATTCTACACCATAAATTACTGCTCTAATTTGACCCATTTCATTTTTAATGACATTTCCTTTACTATATAGCAATTTGTATAAAAATTAACATGAGTAAAACATAAAAAATTGCGACAAAGGAGATTTTGAATAGAAAAGTTTTTTTTAAATTGTGAAATGGCTAAAGCTACAAATATGGTTTGATATCAATTAGTATTTTTATCCAGAGAAATTCTTAAAACCTAACTGCATAAAATGGTCTGCTAGGAATATTATAAATCGTTGATTAACCGACAGAGAGGACTTCTAATTCTGTATCGCTGGTTTCAAGCATTTTGAAACGTATGTTCTACAATTTGAAAATATCGCGAGTTTTGCAATATAAATATTATTAAATGCACCTTAGTTTAACATAAGCTGTTGATAAATAAAACTTATTAAATATTCTGCAATTTGGTATCGCTGCGAGCTGTTGTTATATAAAAATTATTAAATAGTTTAGCTTTGATACAAGTTACTTCACTTGAATACTTACTAAATATTCTACATTTCTACCGAACACATTGTAACACTGAATATAACAGAATCAACATTTATTACGATTGTTAATAGTTAGTTTCAGAAAACCTTCGACGCAAACACGTAAACTGGTAAAGGAGCAAAAGCGTATTTGAAAACTTTTCACGATACAGACACAAAGCTGTTTATCCGTTTCTGTTGGCTGTCCTTTACGCTACATGCATATCTGCCATCTGAGCAATGCTTGTACAACTCAATCTTGCTGTTATAACTATTTCACGGCGGCAATGGCCTTCTTGAATTTCTCATTTTCCTTCATGCCAAATAACTCCCTCTGAGACGCACATATGGGATTTATGACTATATAAAATTAATAAATTATATTTATGTTGAAAATAAACTACAATTGATAAAAATAGACTATAAAATAACATAAACATAATAACTATAAAAATAAACTATAATTATGTTCCTATACAAAACTAATTTGTTTTAGCATATCTGACCTAACCTTAAGGTTTCTGGGAACCCTTTCGAATTATCATGTATAGACACCGATTTTCAAAGACAATAATTACCTGTATGACAAAGATTTTTCAATGACAATGATAGCCTGTATGATCAAATGGCTTGTATGTAATTTTCAAAGAGGAAACTGTGAATCAGAAATCATGTTATTTTTTATATATATGAAGTAATCAAAAAGTAAATTGCCTGCATGCATCAGATTTGTAAATCAGCCTTCCCTGGTTTGTTGGTTTGTTAACTTCATTTATCAGAGAGTCTATTTTTAAAATCTAGCAGCTGGAGAGTTCTCCCATCGACTTTCTTTTATGCGCAGTTATCGTGTTCACAGAGAGACCAACAGACAGACAGAATTCAAAAAATGGGTTTTTCGTTCTCGATTCGTAACGATTCATCAAAATCTAGAGATTGAATTTTTTTAAGGATTATAGTACAGGGTGTCCACAAATCATTGGCAAGATTTCCTTGCTTCATAACTTTTGATTGAAGAACATGACGATAAACATTATTACATATTCATAAAGTACAACTTAATTTTTTTTAATAACACAAACAAAGTAAAATTATTTCCATACGACAGCCTTTCGCGGCATTTAAATCCATCAACACTTGGCTGGTTAAGTCAAGATGTGTCTAGGTTTAGATTAGTAAAATGCATGCAGTCTTTATAAGAACCACTTTGGTGGAAAAAAGTTATGAACAACAACAATTCTAGGGCCAAAATCAGAAAACTCACCCACTTCATAGAGGAAAACGAAACACTCTTTTTTCCAAAAGATGGTGACAACAGCTAGCCACAGACCCAACTAATCCTAGGTACTCATCTTCTCTCTTCTTCCATACATAAGACACCACCCTCTCAAATTCAACAGCACAAGGACTTGAAAGAACTTACAGTTAAATTACTAAATATTATATTCTTTTGTTCTAAATGGCCTCTTTTTTGTATTCTTATATATAAAATGTAATTTTTTTTTGCTCTGGCTTTTTCAATAAAGTTTCACGCTTACCCAACCAACCGACAGGGAGCCGTCCTGGCTCCGAGTTCGGGGGAATGTTGTGGTGTTAAGTTTTTATACTAGAGCATTTAAGTATTTAAGTTTCTTGGACGAAATAAGAACAGCAAAACTTCTAAGAAGTGACAGCTATAAAAATCCTTTAGTACAAGAGTTGTGGCACCTAAAGACACCTAGACCGCACTCAATTTTCATCCAAATGTCGATACAAGTTACACGCCGCCAAAGACTGCCATGTGGAAATTAATTAACTTTATTTGAGCTATTAAAAGCTTTTTGAATTGTGCTTTATGATTATATAATAATGTGTATCATCTGTTCATTAATCAAAAGTTATGAGGTAAGGAAACCTCGATAATAGTTTGTGGAGATTCTATACTTTGTCTTTGTATATTGCGCATACTAGAAAGTAAAAATCTGTATGCTGAATCACTGCATTTACGTGGCATATTTATAAATTTCGTGCTAAATTACTAAAATTAATGCACACTTAGTAGTTTAACACTGGTGCAATTTTTACTTAATTTAGAGATAAAAATCAAGCTCGACGATTCGTCTCATATCCAAAAGCGATTAATGCAACTGAATTGCATTCGAAGCGCGTTTAAGGCACTGGAAGCGTTTAGGGAAACTAATGACTTAGAACGGATCTCATTTGAAACCATTGCAATCAGGTCTCGAAATGAATCACAACCCCCTTCTTTATTTAAACACCACCTTTTGGCAGGAGTTTCCTCTTCAAACATTCGCTGACACTGCAAAACACTTTCTCTTTAAAGGGTTCGATCCTAATGGATCGCTCTACACATTTTATGCGCACCGCATGTTTGAAGTACTTTGCTCCAGTCTTTAAAGTTGTCCAATTCCAGCACCACTTTACGCAACATTCGATATTGACACAGGCCTCGGTGTTTAGATTGCATCCTTGAAGAAGTTCGAATTTCAAGATTAACATCACATGACAGAGTTCTAGTTAACGTCAATTCGGAAGTCGGCGTTGCCATTCGTCAGCACACAAATGTTCTGCCCGAAGATTAAATACATAGCTGCCAGTGGCTTTCAAATTAACTTCCACGAAATGGAGAAGATCTTTTCGTTTCCAAAATAGCAACGGAGGGTTCCTTTTCCATTATGATTTAAGCAAGCAGACACACACAGAGGAAAAGGGGGAAAACTTTTCAGTCTTTACCTGAGAATGAAGATTCTAATAACTTCCGATTTCGATTTCGAGTCTTTGCCCTGTAGTACTGCAGTTCGCTCTTTCAATCGCTTTAGTGCTTGCAGCGGAAAATTTACAAAGTATTACTCCGCCGCCATTGCTCCGAGCCATGAAATTGAAATTTAATATCATCGTCTTATCGCTCTGTAAAAGGCAGAAAAGAGGGTGCCTCTTTCAATATTTATGTCCTCATTCCATATCGAGTAATTGTCAGACTCTTTCAGCAGGGGGATTTATTAGGGGACGGAATTTTCTTTCAGTCTCTTACAGAATAAGAGAGAGAAAAGAGAGTTTTCATGAAGCCGCCATCTCTTAATTTATTTAAATTAAAATGGAACACGCTGGGTTTGAAGTAATGGGAAAAACATGTCATCCGTGAAAGATATGAAAGGCAAAGGCCTTTCGTGCTTGGAAGGCAAAAAATAAAGAAGATTCTGAGTTCAGTTTAACCATTTGATTCCCGGTGCACTATTGTTGGGTTTATTATCTTCTTTCTTTCTGATGAAGAAAGAAGAACTTTGTTCCTTTTACGTCAATGAAGAACAGTTAATTCCTAAACTTTGTTTGCACGTGTAATTATAATTTGAACAAGGCTAAGAGATTAAAAGATCCTTTATTTTTAAACTTTTATGTTTGTAAAAGATTTTCCTTCTCGCGTGATGAAATGTTTGATTTAATGATAAACTGAAGAATTAGATATTGAATTAGTTTGTGCCCGGTTATTCTTGGAACAATAAACGCTCATTAATTTTTCCCTTAAGCAAACTTTCCTTCTCATATTTTTGCTTCAATCTTTCTCTCGTGATTAATTTTTTTTGTAATATTTAATTTGTTTGGCAGTATAATACCTCTTTAGTGTTATTAAACGAGGTAAAATTGTTAAAATAAATTATAGATCGTGCTTTTATGTCATTCAGTGAGATGTTTCTAGTATTCCTAACAAGGAATATTTTTCTTGAGACGATAACCAAATCATTTTTAGTGTTTATTTGTTTTAACATGCGAGATAGCTTTCATTCACAAACTAAAGATATCTACGTTTTGTGGATATTTTTTTAACAACTTAATACTTTCTTGTAGACGAAGTGTACAAGATATTGTGATCGTCAAAAAATATCGATATCCAAATTTTGATGAACCTCCATGTTTTATGCCTCCCTGAGACGAAAAAACAAACAAAGCATTGTTGGAATTATATATGTCCATCTACCGCGCCAGGAGAAAAGCCCTGGGCAGGGTTGCCGCAAGTAGACGAAAGAAGGTAAACGGGTATAAAATCAACCGCAACATTTGGCGAACTAAGCACACTTAGTAAGGCGGTAAATCGGTTTCGACAATAGTACAAAGCGAAACGAGACTTCCGTCGGTTGTATCTGCGCCAAATGAAATAAAGATATTTCCTTTACCCCCAAAATGCAGTGGAATATCCCGTTTCCATAACACTCGCCACAGGCATGTCTGGTGTCTAGGGTTTTTCTCGTGTCGGAAATACAGTATCTGGCTACGAAATGCAAGGATCTAGATGGATTAACTTTGGCATGCGGTCTTAACATCGAAATTGTAGATTTCTATGAAATTTTGGACGAAATCTGTCAAAGGGAATTCTGTCTGTGGGTTCGGCATACATAGAACATGCTTATTCCTCCTTTTCTCATATTTTATACAATAGTAATCTCCCTGTTCCTTGCATTCGACACTTAACGCAATGGTTCTCCATCTTAATTAAAGTATTCAACAAATTGCGCATTGATGTAAGATTTTCCCTTGTTGTTCATCAGTCTTTTAATTCTTGCAATACTCCGGTAATCAAGAAATAGTGTATTTACCTTTATTTTTGTTGCCAATTTTATATGTACCTAATCATGAAGATTTTCATGGAGTTTTTAGTATAAGAACGGTTAAGGAAAAAATATTAAATGCAAAAATATATAAATATTCGATTCCAAGTACGAAAAAGCAAGAACATTTTAACAAAAACGGCAGTATTCTAAATTAATAGCCCGAAAAACCGGACACATGAATCAATTGATACTAACTTCCAACTGATCCTTGGAGTGAGGGTAATGAATCAGTATAATTAAAAAAGAAATAAAATGGCTAACTCGGCTCAATTATATATAAATAAAACCTGTCTGACTTCTTTGACGCGTTAACAGAAATAGGATTTCGTTCGTTAATGACGCAAACTAAAGGCAAGGAGTTACTTTTTACTCCTCCCAACATTACGGACAATTCAGCATGACTCTATTATAGATATTTTGATTGTTAACACAAAACGCGCCATATTGCGTAAGTATATGATAAAGCCGAGGCGAGAACACTCCCGCATTTTATAAGTTCTTAAAGCACTAGTCCTTTAATTGCTATCATAAAATTGTTAAGTGAATATGGAAAGTGGAAATATTTATCTATTCAACAAGTATTTGAAATATTTACTAGATCCTCACCCCCTTAAAGCAATGATTTGGGATCTTTTCTTTTTCAAATTTACTAGTACATAAAACCTCATCTGTTTATTGTGACTAAGTCGTCTGCCGAGGAGACCGAACTAACTAGGATACTGTTAGTTCTTAAAAGCTAAATGATGCATTTAAATAAATTTTTGTACTATTATGTTGAAATGTCAGATATTCATCACTAAGAACAAATTTAAAATTATTCAACTTTTTAATATAGGGTTATTTTTCATCTGACTTACAAAACTGGTTACTATAAAAAGTATTTTAATCCAACTACTTAGATAAGGGCTTATGTATATTTGCTCCTAACAGTACCATTACCTTCAGAATTTTGTTAATTTTGTGATGATTTTATTCACGATATCAAAACACCACAATTTTTTAATTTAATGCTACGTTTTTAAAAATCTGAATAAATTTTAAAAGGAATTATGATAAATTAATTTTTTTTTAATTTCTGAAGAGTGACGCATCGAAATATAGCACGAAAATATTTTGATGCTTTTGGAAGACGGACAAAGATGTCTCTCTTTCATTTAAAATCATTTATTCTTCTTTTTTAGCTACAAAAAAAGTTAGTTATTAAGCAGTTTCAGTATATTTTTTGATGGCTTTCATTTAAGAATAAGAATCGGATACAAAAAAGGACTACCTAGGAATCCGCATATCTAACTGCGTGAATTCAAAATGATATTGTATATTATTAGCCAGCAAGACACAGTTTTTTAATATCGCACAAAAATATAGGAGTGTGCTTTTTCGATTTTTTTTGTTTATAAAAATGTTTTTACATAATCTGTGTTTAATAAAAATGAGCTTATACTAATTTTCACTTTTTCGTATATGAAGTATATGTATACACAGAAAGTATTATAATAGTCAAAAATGTATGTTTGGATGTTTATATATCTTGTATTTTCAAATTTAATTTTCGCCACTTTTTTCTGAATAATGAACCCATAGAAACCGTTTGAAATTGTAGAACACATTTAGAATGCTTTTTTTCTTTTTCTTTTCCGTTACACGAATTCCGACAATTACAAAGGTACTTATATGCATTTTCGGCGACTCTTATTATGGCTTTCTCGTATGCGAAGTATACAAAGAGAAGGTATTGTAGTAGTCAAAAAATTCGAAAAAATCGAACTGATGAATCTCCAGTCTTAGACGAACCGGAGTCCAAAAACACATTTTGGAGTTAAGTCTATCTGTCTGTCTATGAGCATGATAACTCAAACACAATTTGAATTAGACGAATGAAATTCGGTATGTGGTCTTTACACCAAATTTGTAGATATCTATCGAATTTTGTACGAAATCTGTCCAAGGGAAGTCTGTCTGTCCGTGTTTATGTAAATTCAATAATTTGGATAGCTAGATGGACAAAATTTGGTACACAGTTTTATCACCAGAATTGTAGATCCGTATCAAATTTTTGACCAAATCCGTCGAAGAGTTGATTGTATGTCGGTCTGTATATTCGCATGCATGTGAACGCGATAACTCTAAAATGCAATGACATAGGTAGATGAAATTTGGTATGTTGTCTACTAACCATAATTTTAGATCTGTATCAAATTTTGGTTTCAATTGGTGGAAAATAAGGCGTCCAAAATTCACACTCGATTTTCTTCATCATACCAAAGCACGCCACATTATGTTTTGATATGCGACGGTCGGAAGAGGGAACGGGGACACTCCCGGCTTAAATTGTGACCCTTTCTCCTTCCCGCGGTCTTCGATTCTGAGGGTAATAAAAATCTGAGCACTCGCGACCGTCTCGGTCTTGCCCAAGATCCGACATTTTTATGCAGGGTATTTATTACGGAGTATATGAGAGTCTAGGGGAGACCACTCCCTCTGGTTTGGGATGTTTACAGAAGTTAACCAGTGGGAGTGGCCTCCCCTGAACTTTCTAGTATACTGCTCAAAAATTTGTCATTTCCCCTCCCTTTGCGTGGATAAAAAAAATCGAACCTACTGTAATCCAGAATGCAATGAATATCAGAAGGTTTTTCATTGCAGATTATAGTGATTGTAAAATATTTAAGTGAAGAATCATATTTTTAATATGATTCTTCACTTGTATTAAAACTTCTGAGATGCCTATGTATTAAAACTTAGCAATATTTATTTTCCATCACACTCCAGCAAGATCCGCTATTATACGAGCGAACGAAAAGAAAACAGGAGATAAAACATATCTATCACAAACTCCGTCTCAAGGGCAAAGTGACGTAATCCTCCCGCTTGGTGCCAGAGATTGCTAAGTACGCATGCGCATTGAGATCAGTTTTGAAACGAATGCTTAACAAGTATGCGATTATACAGACCGACAGACAGTCAACCCTTTGACGGATTTGGCCTAAAATTTGATACGGACCTACATCCATGACGATAAAACTGTGTACCAAATTTTATCCATCAAGCTATTCAAGTGTTTGAGTTATAGTGTTCGCATGACTTCGGACATACAGACAGACAGACTTCCCGTTGACGGATTTTGTCCAAAATGTGATAGAAACCTACAAATTATGTTTAAAGACCACATACCAAATTTCATCCCCGTAGCTCTAATAGTTTTCGAGTTATCGTGTTCACAGACAGACATAATTCCAAAATTGTGTTTTTCGGACTCAGGGAGGTCTAAAACGCGGAGATCCGTCAAAATCTCGATATCGAATTTTTTGACGATTACAATACTTTCTCTTTGTATACTTCGTATACGAGAAAGTAAAAGAAGATGGAATTATCTTTAACCAAAGTTCAATTTACAAATTTCTTCTGATATGCCTGAACCTCTGATTTGACCTCCATTCTTTCTGGACTCGAATCGACTGGATCTCTTCACATGAAGCAGTTGGTGCACGATGCATCTCTGAGCAACACTGAATGAATATCATTTTTTCCTCTCAGTTCCAGATTGCGACTCTAGGTTTTATGGTAAATATAGTTTGCTGCATATATACAATTATTTTTCTTAATATATATGTATTGAAAGCATTAAAATATATATCAATCAAGTTCTTTTTACGTAAACCAACTATATAAAGGACACGGAAGTTTTCTAGTTTACCAAAATAGATTTTTTTTCAAAATAAAATGACAACTGTAGATGTGGTTTGGATGATAAAGGAACAGTAAGCTACTATATTTCAGGTTGTAATCTTTACAAAGATATCAGGAAAAAGTATTTTCCAACTAACTTTGGGACGTTGGGCTTAATGCAGTTAACTGCGAATGGCTTGGCACGAAATGGACTTATTGAAATTGTTAAAAAATTGTTAGTTTTCTCTTACGCGTCAATTTATTTATGATCGCCCAGTTTTTTTATACTGCGTAAATGCTAAATATTATTTTGAAAATTGAACCCTATCGATTGATGTATTATTGTAATGTTGTGTGAGGAAATTTTTTAAAATTTTATACGGAAAATGTCGTGATAAAAGTTAATGGTAATTGATAATTGAATCGTAAACTGAATTTCTTTACGTTTTAAGTTCTTTTGCTTGTTATTTTATAATTGATGAGATGAATTTTTTAATGTGTATTCTATGTTGTATGCTAAGAAGTATTTGGATGTATCTTGGAATTTTGAAAATTATGAATGTAATGTAATAGGCAAAGTTGTTTAAATGGAAAAACGTGCTCTTGGTAACTGTCATCAACTTTCAACCGTGTGCTTTTTGCAGGACGGCGAAATCTTTGTGTATAGCAATCAAGTCCACGGATGAGTGGCCGCCGGATAAGTTAGCGGGCACTTGTGGTATAGAAATGGTGGGGGTTGTGTTACCTCCCGCCAGTGATACAGTAGATTCCGCTTAATGTGATCACTTCGGCACTTAAGAATTTTGACTACATTAACCGATTGATAACAATAACCAAATTGGGCAAACTCAACTATATTTTTGTCACATCAAGGGAAAAGAAACAAAAAGGAAAAAAAAAAACACTTATCTCAGGGATCTATCTATAAATTATTTCAAAAATAACAATTAAAAAAATAATTAATTGTTGCTTGACGACAATTATTCCTTAACAGTTCATTTATACATTGTTCTTACTCGTATTGTTTTTTTAAAATTTGTTGAACGATGCTGCACGCCGCGTTTCAAAATATCAAGGGCTTGCCTCATTTCGGCGTTCGTTGGAGGGCTTTCTTCAACACATTCGTCTCCGTCGGAATCATCAACTTTCATTGCTTGGTCTTGCTTACAAACAGCTGGGCAAATTTCCAAGTCCGTTAGTGTGGCAGCTACTAGAACGTCCTCGTCAATGGACATCCACTCTTCATACTCTTCTTTTTGCATACCTTCAGGAGGTTCAATGGAAATTACCGACGGTTACGTCCCTGCGTGCTAAATGGACGATCTTCAAAGAGGGGTTATGAAAGATAACCCCCCAAATTCTTGGGACGTGTGGGGAAAAGGGGGCCCCAGATGTTTCATTACTAGTGGAGCGAGAAATTCTACGAACGTCAATCGCTTCAAAACTGATAGCTTTAAACGATGTAGTGATCATACTAAAAGAATAATTTTGTGTGCATTTGAATACGTTGGTTCGGGACCAGAGGTTTTTGATAATATAAAGCGAATGATAGCATTAACCGCGATCACATTAAGAGGAAACTACTGTAGTACGTACCTCCTTCGGGAGGGGTCGGGCCGTGGCCGGGTGATAGGTTATTAGGACTCCGGCCTCAGTACTCGAGCTATTGCAGCGGCTGTCATTCAGGATCTTGTATGTTTCGGCAGGGCAGCGCAAACACGGTTTGCGGTTATATCAATAAAAAAATTTGAGTAATATCATATAAGCAAAATCTACATCCCTATACTGGTAAAATCCCTCCAAAAAATTTCCTTAACCAAATCTCTAAAAAACCGCAAGAAATTAAAGTACTTGAATAAAAAAATTATAATCTTAATCTAAATATCTAATATTGCAAGATCAAAAACATACTAAAAATGAGAAGTTGCATATAAATATAGTAGAATATGATTGCTGAAAATAGTGGAATACAGAATAAAAATATAATAACCCTGATCTATAAATTTATAATTACAAATATTCAAAATATAGAAGATGAATTAAAAATTGCCTGTAGGAAAGCTCAACTCTTAACTCTTGCATAGCTCTTAAATTCTTGAACAAAGGACGAAATTTATATAAAAGGGAAAGCGAAACCAATTTTCCTTGCTGAAATTCCTTGCAGCACAAAAGCGCTATCTGTTCGGGGCGATGGAGTCTAGTTAACACTTGTGCATGGGCACCAACTTCTCTCTCAGCTAACTGTGTGAAAATTGCAAAAGGAAAATATCCTAAAATGTTCTAAAAAGTAAGGAAATAGAAGAGCAAATTATTTAAAAATCCATAGTTAATACATACATTAATACCAATACGCTAAGCATATATATAATAATGGAATTATATTTTCTATATAGGTAAAAGTCATTATAAAAGTTTCTTTAGTACTTTAGTGATTGTGAAAAAAAAACCACACACTTCATTTCCGTCAAAACAACAAGTCCATTTGGTCTAGTACTATGCAATCTGACATTTTTTCTTTCATATTCATCCGGCTTTTTTTGTAGTTGCCATTTTTCCCGGAAGAAAATAAATTCCTCAAAACTAAAACAAACCTTGGCTTACCGGAACAATCCTATCAAGTTCCCCCTTTATGAATCTGATTTATGCCATCATTCGCCTTCGAACTTTTTTAAACAAAAAAGGGGGTCACCCCTCCCTCCCCTCTTCATCTGAGCGAGCAAAAATTTAAGCATAACGTGACACAAACATCCTAACCATCCTTTTGCCCATTCTGAATCCCAAAAATACGCGCCATCTTCCCTCTCTTATCTATTCAATACATGTTCTTCACAAAAAAGTGCAGAAAGAAAGGAGCCTCCGATTTGCGGAGCTATAGATCTGGCAGCACGAGTTCATTTGGTTTCTTCTCCGAAACTTTTTAACTCAAAGGATCTAAAATGTTTGCATTATGTCAAACCGAAATGAAATATGTCCTGCTGTCCCAGATTTCTATGGCGGGCGTTTCGGGCCCAGCTCACGTACCGTAAACACTTTTTTTGTTGCCCTTTTTTTCGGAGGAGCAGAAAATTTCAAATGCTGTTTAACGTACGAGGAGCAAAAGACCTGAATAGCTAAGTGGAGCTAAGGTTCATAAACGAAACATATGAACTATTTGCCTTACAGGCACTCTGGTTTGAATAGTTTAAAATGAAAGGAAAGATATCCTTACTGTTTCTCCTGAAAATAGCACGCGTAGGAAAGGTTTTGTGTTTCAATATAATGAGAGATAACTGGTATGAAATAATTTACTTTTAAATCTAATCCAATATTTTGCAATAGTAGATTATTTTTAAGTTTGAAATAACTTTTTAAAAGCTTTTCTTTCAAGGATAGGGGAAACAGTCACCTGGTGATAAGGTCCCCGGTTTGGGACCAGAGGGTTCCAGTTTCGAAGTTAGATTCCACCGAGGAACTACCGTGTATATAGACGTCATCCAGGGCAAATCTGACGTTGAAGGTCAAATGTCCTCCGGCTGGTGTGGCATGGAAATTTGGAGAGAAGGGAGTGCTCAAGTTCGTCCTTTGATATCTAACCACGATTCAAAAGTATGAGGTTTGCCCAAAATAGTCCTACCGTTGGCTCAAGACGGGACGTTAATGTAACTGAATTCAACTTCAGCCAAAGACATATTTATCCATCATTCCAATAAATTGACGCTGTAAAACATTTAAGAATCACTTTCCCATGTCATAAATCTGTCACAGCTCTTCCAAATAAGTAGGGGGAGTTGGGGTAGATTGATACGCGGGAACATTGATACAGTCCATAAATTTTGATGATTGGAATAGCTCAAGATGTTCATATATATGCCTCTGTAACCCTTAGCATTCGGTATTTTTTTCGGCCATGTTAAGTCAAAAGTTAATTTACAAATGAATCAAACTGCTAATCTTCTAGTCAAAGTAAATTTTACTCTAAGTGCGTGTTGTGTGATTTCTTTAACTAATTACGTTTTGGAAATATGCTCCACAGGTAGGAAAAAAAACATTTATTTTTCTGAACTATATTGAGTTTTGAGGTTTTTTTAGCGTTGATTTTGCGTGACCACTTGTTTTAAGTAAAAAAATCTCTTGGGGTAGAATGATACAGTTGATTCCGGGGCACATTGATACGCATCTTCCGTGTGTATCAATGGGCCTTAACAGCAACTACTTTGCAAAATCGTCTTCAGAAATGGAAAAAAACTCTATATAAAAAAGAACTATCTCAGAGACGCAATTAAGTATTTGTTTAAACAATGAAAAAGGTTTGAATTTTATTTAAAAGATAAAAAGTATTGTTGTAAGTTATGTTTAAAATATTTTTTTACGGATTTATTAAAATTGGAAAAAAATGCCCGGAAAATTAATTCATATAATCGATAAGATAGGTTTTTTTTTGTATTTTCAGATGGTGTAAAAATTATTTTTGTGCTATACTATTTTCGTAAGTCATGAAGGAAGAACGAGAAAATTTCCCTTCATTGATTAAAATTTCCAAAAATGGCTTCAAGGTTCACATTCCCTTCCTCCAAAGTATTTTCACGCACACACACACGCGCGCTTACACACGCATGCACGCACACACACATTCTTCTTTATTATTTGTAGAGATAAATTATTTTCTGGGGCATTATTGTTTCAATTTTACAGTCTCATTTAAAATGTTGAGTTTTGATTAAAATAAAAGTTTGTTACTTTGTTAAACTTTATTCGATTGAAACCTTGATTTGGAATATAAAGTTTATTGATAAAACAAATTTTGTTTTGATCCCAGATCTATTAACCATCATTACTTTCGATATTTCCGTGTGTATCAATGTACCCCTAGTTTGGGGCAAGATTGATACAAATCCATTTTCAGGAACAAAAGTGTAATAAATTTTTTATTAGGTCATTTATGACCATAGCTGAAGTCCTATATTAGATTAACAAATGTATAAACTTAGTGTATTAATTCTATTTATTACCTTTGGTAAAATCATTTTTTAGCTTTCGAAAAAAAAGTGTATCCATGTCCTCGCATTCTCCCCTACTAGAATTGTTTTGGTCTGGGGTTACATAAAGCCCTGAAGACGTATTCAGGGCTTTAGGGTGACAGAGTCTGGACTTTAGGATCGGGAAGTCGTGTGTTTGAGACCTGTTTCCACTAGGGATGGGAAAAACCTGCCGGTTGTAACCGAAAACCGTTTTTTCTGTTTCGGTTAGCCGGTTTTTTCTGGGTTTTTTTTGTCCCGGTTATAAACTGTTAAAAAAACTGGATCGAAAGATAGGCTCGATTTTAGGTTCGATTAGGCTAAAATTTACCAAACTATGGAGCTTTGAATTTCATTATCTTAGGCCAATCAACGACAACCACTTCCTCGAGGCGTCTGTTGGTTGGCGGATTACTGAAAGAGTCTTCATGAACAGATAAATATTGGCCAATGGATTGATTTCCTGTGAAAACAATATTAATAAAAAATTTTGTCAACAAACGGAGTTTGTTTTTTTATATAAAAATATCCCCGCAAACCGGTTATTTCAAAAGCCGGCTATTTTGAGCGGTTATAACCGCCAGGTTAAACCGTGGATGAAAAAAATCCGAATAACCGAAAAACGGTTATTTTCTCAATAATCGCCATCCCTAGTTTCCACCAAAGAATCGCCGTGTTTGTTAGGCTGATACACGTTGAATCCTACCCTGTCAAATGACTTCTCTTTTGTGTGATGTAGAGGTGTGCAGAGAGGATTGACAGCTCGGATGTCGTCCTCGTTGTCTGACTACGGTTCAAAACTACGAGCCTGTTCTAAAATAGCCTTTAATCTAATAAACTAAACTAAAGCAAACAAAGACTTTCTTAATTTGTATTGCTGCCTTTCTTTCGCTCTTATGTCCATGGACTGATTGTAACTATTCTCATCGGACGCCTAAATAAATCTTTTTTAAGTAGTAACCTCAAGAAATGTTTTCTTTTTTAATTTTATACAGATACATAAATGTTACAGAAAAAGTATTTTGTAAAAATGTATTTTTGAAATTAATTATCTAAATCCCAGATTTCAATGGAAGCTTCAGAAACCATTCGAATGAGCTGTATTAAATAAATTTTGAAAAGTTGGGTACCAAATGCCGAATACTGATAGCCGCAAAAACATTCGTCTATATATATAAAAGAGCTATTTTTTCTGAGTATGTATGTATGTTCGTTTATTTCTTCTCTATGCACACCCCGATCTTACCCCGACTTACCGGGACCAAATTTGGCACAGTGATGGATTAGCATAAAAGGGAGCTGACGGCTTAAAATTATTTTAAAATTCGAATTAGATTTTCATTTATGTAATGCTGGTTTCCTATTTTCTCAAATTTTCTGCATATTTTCATCGGAGAACCTTCATTTTTATATCATTGTAAAGTGCAAAATTTCCTCCGCTCTAATAAGAATAATTTGAAGCTTCTGCGTATGTTTCCTGATTTTTAACGATTTTTTAAAAATTTTCGGATAAGTCTTTCTTCTGCAAACGTCATGCTTCTAAAAACGATTTCTTTTTTCTCCATTATTGTTCACATACGTGCGAGAAGAAAAGATATGCTTCCGGTGTTTAATAATTTAATAATTATTGCACTTTTCTCTGTCTTATTTTTTTGTCCTTTAATCTTTTATTTTGTAACGTATATTATTCGCAACATTTTGAAAGTTCTATTCGTTATTGTATGGCGTATTGTTTAAAAGAAATGTTCTTTTTCCAAACTTCTCGCGTTTTCATTCAAACCATACTGTTATAAGTAATAAAAAAAAGATAGATTTGGAACTTTAATCCAACAAGAAAGGATTCAAAGGAGATTAAATGTTTGTTGGAGAAAGTTAGTGACAATATTTGTAGGGGGAAAAAACAGAGGAGTCTTGAATGAAAATAAAGTCATCCCGATCTTGTTTACTTTGTGGAAACAACCCGTGTTGGAGCATATCCATTTTTACCGGGATTATCCGAATGATTGAAATAAAACTTTGAACTTCCCTCTATCCTATCTGGTATGTGTCTGTATCTATTGTCGTTCGTTAGAAATAAATATTTTAAATCTGTTTCTTCTTTTTGAATCACCCTGTATAAAAATAATATGTGTGTATGTATTATATGTGTTTGTACTTTTTTACTTATATATTTAGTTAGTGGGCCTCAAAATAGCAGGTGGTCTGCACAGCCAAAAAGGTTGGGAACCGCTGCTATAGATAAATAAAATACAATAAATTAACAGTTTCGATGCCCATCATGGCTACATCAGAACCTATAAACTCTGCTTTTCCCCCAACATTCAAAAGAATATAAAGTGTTTCTGAGATGCGTAACGAATCAGGATAGGTTAAGTGCACCTGAATTTGAAGGAAAAAGTTATAGATATTTTCGATGGAAATAAAACAAGAAAGGTGAATTTTATTTTTAGTTATTTTTAACAACACAAAAAATAACATTCACTTTTACTTATCTTTATTTATAGCTATTCTATAAAATAAGTAATAGGTAAATTATTTTAAGAACTAAATTGTATGTTATTCAAAACAAATTAAAAAAGGCAAAAATGTAAGGGAAGCAAATTTGCTTCAGAGGGTACCCCGTCAAAATACCCCAAACCAAAATAGCCCGTCCCGAAATAGCCCCGACAAAATACCCAAGACAAAATAGCCCGCGAAAAATAGCCTCGACAAAATTGCCCAAATGCAAATTCTGAATAACATTAAAACATATAATTGTTATATGATATACGGGAATATTTGCATATTTTACACAATAATAAATTATTGTCAAGTATTACTAATATAATAGCCCAGATCTATCGGTAACGCTCTGACGTTATCAACAATAAAACTCGCGCCATAGCACTGCGAGACGTTAAGCAACATTATTTCATTGTTAAAGAACCTAGATTTCAGCAATTTTAAATTTATAAGAGTAATTGCAGTTCTAATTTCAAATTTAATATATCTAAAATAGTGAAATAAAATTTTCTATCGATTGATATAAAATTTATCTCGCTATCATCAATAGTTCCCGAGAAATTTTAAATTATATTAATCATATATTTCAAATTAATTTCCGTTTTTTAATAGAAAGTAGTAAATCACGTCAGTGGTATATCATGCGCGTGATATAGTTTGGACGCCATGATGCATCTAATTATTATTGCAATCGTGATGATATAATTTGATGATATTTTTTACAAATCATCAAACTCCTCTTCTTCTTTTATCATATATCATTTGATATATGATGAAACGTTTGACAATCAGAGAAGTGCTTTGTTTTGATTAAAATTTCGAAAAAAAATTCCTTCGAAATTTTAACTTTTGACTTACGTTTGACAAGCTGAGAATTCCACGGTTATTAAATTATAATAAAATTGTTAAACAACGAAAAATACTTCATACGGAATGTTGTTTACCAAGAGGTTTTTTGAATACAGAAGAAATATGTAAATAAAGAAAATATTTCCTGCCAGAAACATGTTTATTTTATTTGTTTTCAATCAATGTTAAACATTTCTCTCGCATATATATCTATTTAAACACGTCAAATTTGACGGGAAATCTCTCGAATGAAGAGGCAATTTGCACCCGTCATACCATGACGGATGATTTTCTAGTTATAAAAGAGTAAGTAATAATATTATTGGCAATAAGCCATTATTTGTCCGGGCTATTTCGGCACGAGCTATTTTGTCGGGTCTATTTTGACGGTTCCCGGCTTCAGTCAATAGGATTTGAAAGTCATAGCACCGCCACTGTCACAACGCACAAGTTTCTGGTTTCATAGTTATAGAGCTGTAAAGGCATTAGACAGCATAAAGTGCATCTCAAATGATTTTTATTTCTTGCAATACAGATGGTTAGTCTCTATAAAAGCGGTTGTAATGTCGAGAGATATAGCCATTAAGTTGTAAATGAAAGCATCATTTTAGAAGAATAATTGTGATATTTCCTTTCAAAGCGGTTATTTCATCAGCATAGATGATCTGTTACCTCGCCTGTAGGATCTATTGTTCCACCATTTCTAAGAATGATTGCTGTATTGTTATTTCGCCCTTTGTTTTATGAGATTGTTATACTGAAAATATGAAATGTGCGTATAACTAACGTAAATTCTCTGTTTATTATATGCATTTTCCTCTAAGAATAGAAAATAGATGAATGAGTAATTTAACCAGACGTTAAAAAAGAGGAAATAGATTTTAAGACAAAATTATGGTCAACTTTTAAGACTGTTATAAAACTGGATACATTTTCAAACTGCTTTCAGAATAAGATAGGTTGAAAAAAAATTTAAATGAATTGAATTAAATCTGTTTTTAAAATCGCACATTTATTACTGTACTAAAAAGTAGAGTTTTTTTATTTCAATTGTTGTTTACTTTTTAGTTTTTAATTTATAATTCATCGTGATAAGTATTACCGAACCCAGAAATCATTTTTTCTCAAATTTGCTGCTAGATGAGGCCATTGGTATACAATCAGAATTTAATTAAATACATCGATAAACCGTTAATTAAAATAGTGTAATATCAACGAGAATACACAAGTATACAAAATTGCAAAAATATATCTCATCAGGAAATGAGTGAAATCGGTTGCAAAATTCCATCTTTACAAACATGAAATAAGTCAAGTTAAATAAAGATGTTTAAAAAAAAATTCAAGTCGCTATACCACAGAAAAGTTGCAAATAGGCGAGACGAGCAATAGATGCAGAAAAAAATATTTAAAAAATTATGTTCCAATTCCTCGTATGCTTTAAAAGTTGTAAAAATGGGTTAAAATAGAGTATTTTTCACCAATTTTTGGACTTTTCAGACTTGCCATCATCTGATCATTACACTGTACAACAAATTTGAACTTTTTTCCGTCCTTTATATGAAACTATGTGATTCTGTATAAACAAAAGGTGCTTGATTCATATATCAAAACCAAAATGGTCCATCACGTACCGTTTTTGTAGGAGACATATTTCTTATATTTATACAAAATGGTTCCAGGAAAATATAACAGAGGCTTGATTATAGAAAACACAAACACTAAAATGATTTTTTTGCCGTTTCCTCTTGTAGGCATCTGATTGTGTGTCCCTGATAACAGACCAGCAATATTCAGTTAGCATACTTCGATTCCATCGTCCACTGAAAAGCTTTTCAAACATAGAGATGTCCAGGTGAAATCTTTCCCCATGCTCATCACTAATTGCGCCAAGGTTTTGAGGAAAGAAGTTCAGATGTGAGTCCAAAACGTGTAGTTTTAATGACATATTACAGCATTCACCAAGCATTTCACCATGTCACCAACAAGATCTTCATAGTTTTCAGCTTTCTTATTTCCAAGGAAATGTATGCTCACTGATTTGAATGCCAGCCAGGCTGCTTTTTCTGCTTCTGACAGTTTTTTTCAAACTCTTCATCACGAAAGACTGCTTTAATTTGCGGGCCAATAAACATCCCTTCTTTTACCTTTGCATCACTTAAATATTTGAATTTGTTCCTGAGATGCAAGAAAGCCACTCCTTCTTTGTCCAGAGCTTTTACAAATATTTCCATCAAACCGTGTTTAATGTGCAATGGTGGAAGAAAGACACATTGCGGATTCACAAGTGGTTCATGTGATATGTTTTTGGTGCCAGGAATGAATTTTTTTTCTTGGAGGCCACTTTTTACGGATGTGGCTTTTTGTGGATTTTTCCGAGCTAAAATGTGGATTTTTGGAAAAATGGTGCGTGGTAAACAAAAAAAATTGCAGATTCGTTATTTTCAGCCAAAATATACAAGAAACACATATTTTCATCTAAAGAACATTTTTCATGTTGTACAGTGTTATCGGTGTTGTTATAATACTTGAATGGTTCATATTTAAATGGCTCCGGTTTTTCTATAGAAAAATTAGTTCACTGTAGCTATTATTATACTCTGTACACTGTATGTAATTGTTGAGCACTCAACTTCCTAAGGCCTATTCAAAACAATTATCAAAATCTGCAAATGCCTTTTGGTAGTGTATTCTCTTCAAAGTTGAAGAAAAATATATTAAATTACTTTTTTAAAAAGTATTATTAGAATCTGATTACAAAAATTGACATAACCTTCATGCAACATTTTGTCAATGAATAGCACCATTGAAATCTATCAAGCGATTTTAATAAATGAAACATTTAATTTTTTATTAGTCAATGTTTGATTTGCTTGTTATGCAGGGTGTCCATAAGTTAATCACTGAAAAAAAGAGTTGTTACAAAAAAAAATGTTTAGCAAGTGACAGAAAAAAAGTCCTAATGGGTTTTCTTTCCAGCAATTTAAAGACTTTTCGCTAGGCGGCGCTAATTTTCCCTTAAAAAAATAAATCAATTTCCCACAATTGCTATGAACGACTGACTATAAAACTCTTCGAATTAAAGAATATATCGACATAAATCGTGTGCACTTATTTTGCAAAACTTTTTTTGTGGAATTTTAAATTATAGTGAATGATTTAAAGAGATCTGTATTTTCCTATGCAAATGTATAATTGGGATCTGGAAAAATGCTTACCCAAAAATAAACGGAGTTCACAAAATGGGGATAATCCCATTTGCAACTGAAACGTGATTGCTAATGAGACAAAAATATTTGAGAAGGTTTTCTTTAGATGAATCAAATTTTTCGTTTGCATTCTTATATCTATTTTGTTAATACGAAATTCATAATCTATTCTATTTTAGACAATTTTATTTAACTTCACTTTTTTAATGTTTTGTAAGGATGAAATTGTGTAATCTAGTTTTCACTCCCTTATGTCAAAAAAGTTAGAAATGAACCTTACGTGTGAAAGTTAGAATTCCCCAGAGTTTAGAAATTCTGTACACTTGTGTATTTCTGATGACAATATAATATTCTAATATTTAAAAAATTAAATTTAAAAAAATTTAAACAAGCTTTTATTACTTTACAAAAATCTAGAAATTATTTTTTTATTAGAAATATTAATATCAAAGTAAAATCGTAAAAATGTAAGGCAGTGAAAACAAGACTACAAAAAATGTGAGTAACCATGATATTATATGAAAGAAAATTCCTAGATTCATTAAAAATTAGAATATAGTAAAGCACCGTTTACGTTTCTCATTTATACGTCGTTTTATCACAGTCCTGATTCATTCACATTCATTCTAATGATAAAGTACTTCTTTTATACGATGCAAAGCTTCGGTTATACGTCGTTTTCCCCCGTTCTAAAATGTGAAAAATTCCTCCTTTCTAGTATGTGAACTGTGATATCGCGACTTCTAAATTATTCACAATTGATGAATTAATAGAAGACAAATTGTCTGGTGCTAATTGAAGCAACGATGAAGAAGTTATATTCGACGTTCCTTCAAAGATGCAGTGGACTCCACTGAGTAACTTCGAACTTATTTCTTTTGTCAAAAAGAAATAGTGAAAAAACATTCAATAAACTTAATTCGATCCATAATGATGTTCAGTCGCGGAAAAAAGGAGTCACTCAGTATTATTCTGCGCTCGTTCATTGTTACATTTAAAAAATGGCGCCGATCTTCAAGAAATAACGATATTAAAAGATTCTGTGGTTGAAAACTTCTAAAGGGGTCATCTAAATGTTTAAAATTACGCTTTATTCAAAATTTTCAATAGCGACACCCATTTTTGATGCCATAAATAAATTTCTCATGAAAATTACACCAAGAAATAAATTTTGGTTAATATGCTATGAGTAGATTGGAAGATGTTCGACATTTTGTGTTCTATATATAAAAGGGGTTGTCTCCACATTCAGATAAAGAAGTTCTGCACTTGCATTTAAATGTCGGTAGTGACATTTTAAAGTATTTCGCACTTTAAATGTTATTTTCAAAGTAATTATTTACATTTCACAATCGGTAAACTAGATGCGTAAAAAAGTTCTGTAGAGCAGAATTTTTCTCCAAAAAATTTTATTTTGTCCTTCAAAAATCATGATATCCATTTGCTCTGGAAATTTCATATAATTTTCAGTTTCGACTGAATAAATTTTGAACACAAAGTGTTAAAATTTTAATAATTATTTTAATAATTAATCAGTTTGTACATAGGTCTTTTTGCATGAATTGAAGTAATCGAATAAAGGCGAATATTCTTTGTATTAATGAAATGCTAGTATGTGTATTGTGATGTATTTCAGCATAGCATGAATAATCGTGGAGCCTTCTTTATCAAAAATAATATATTTATTGGACGTCTTCCACAGCACAAACATGTAAAACAAACGCATACATTTACATCACAAACGTTACATCACTCACTTCTGACATCGAATTCCATGTTCAATCCTCTTATTATTTCTCCGTTGCTAAGCAACGTTAGAAAAAGACAATATATTGTTGCCAAACTATAACCTTTAGAAAAGAATTATGCCAAACGATATTTTTAATTAATTTCTTTTACAGCCAAACGATATTTTAAAATTAATTCATTTTATGACCAAACGATTTTTTATCTAATTAATTTCTTTTCTTTAAATATTTTAATAATTCTATAAATATATATATATATTCGTTACGAATATTACAGTATTAACATTAATAACTTGTTGAGATTTATTCTGGCTTTCACTGCTTTCCAGTTATTTTCTGGGCTTTCTTTGTAAGATGATAGGGCATTGGTATTATCTAATACTTCGTACATTAATGATTCAACTGAAATAGTACACTAATTTATAAAATTTTAATTTCACATATAAATATTTAAACGTTTATATATTTAAGTTTTATAAAACAATGTGGTGTAATGATAATAATTAATAATGAAAACGTTTACGAAATATATGATGACTCCTAAAGCGCATTGTTTTACAGCGAAAATAGAAAATTTAATGTAACTTCAAAACTACTCGTACGAATGTGCTGAAATTTTGTATAGGCGTATCAAATGGCCATCTGCTTCGAGTACTGTTAAAATTTATTAGTGTTGCTATTCAAAAAATTTTAAACATCAATTTTGATAAAATATTTCATGTGATCAAAATTATTTTAAAATAAAAAGTAAATGTGTCAAATGTGTAGAATAATTCATACTATTACATAAAAAAATTCTAGGTGAATAGTTATATTACTTCTTAAGACATCAATAAAAATTCCAAATTTTACTTTAACATTCGATATTCAAAATTTCATTTGCTTATAATTTCGAAACAAAAAAAGACTAGGATGATGAAACTTGGTATTCAAGCATAAGTTTTGAAATTTATTAAGAAAAATGAAGTTAGTGCAATTATAAATATTTATATGACTTCTTATGAGAATTTTAAACGTGGAACCTTTTACTACACGTTATTTCCTGAAAATTAGTACCTTTTGTTTTAATATGTGATGAACGACGGCAAAATAATGCTGGGTGGCTACTTTTTTTTCCGCGACTGTACTTCATACTCGCAGAGTATCAGCACGTCAGACGACGGTTAAAGATTTTCTTAATAAAACGTCTACCTAAGTGCACATAAATCGTATAAGATATTGTATAATTAGTACTCAATATATGCAATAAGGTATGATTTTTTTTCACGTTTATGATAAATGTTTAATTTTAAAATTTCATTATTGATTTTCATACTATTTAGTATTAAACTAGTGCTATCTTAAAGGGAGCTGGAACCCTAAGTCCATTAACCTTAACCTTGTTACTTCGAGGTACCTTTTCTCAAAATCTGTTATAGATTCATGCTTGAAATTTTTTATACAAGTGAAGTACATCTTTCGCATTGCAATGAAATAATTTTTGAAAAAAAATTCAAAAATTTATTTTTTGAAAATTTTTTTGTGTCAAAATTGGCCATTTCGATGTACCTTTTCTCAAAATCTGTTATAAATACAAGTTTGAAATTTTTTATACAAGTAAAATATACCTTTCTCATTACACTGAAATGAGCTTTTTTAAAAAACTCAAAACTTTATTTTTTACAATTATTTCTGTGTCAAAACAGCAGATTGTAGCAATAGAAAATATTTTGTAAATTTATAAAAAATTAAAAATTAACCAAACGCCCACGTCAGTATAATGAGAAAAGTATACTTTACTTGTATAAAAAATTTCAAACATGTATCTATAACAGATTTTAAGAGAAGGTACATCGAAGTGGCCAATTTAACATTTTTTGTTCTGTCACAAAAAATTTGTAAAAAATAAATTTTTGCATTTAAGAAACATTTTAGTATAATGGGAAAAATATACTTTACTTGTATAAAAAATTTCAAACATGAATCTATAACAGATTTTGAGAAAAGGTACATCGAAGTAACAGGGTTAGGGTTAACGGACTTAGGGTTCCAACCCCCCCTTAAAAAGCTTTAAAATTGATATTTTAAAAGGAATTTGCACTAGTAGCATTAAATTTTTAACAATCAAAGTTGTTTGTTAAAATTTCGATTATGCGTCTTTTAACGTCAGCCCCTTGAAAGACGTATGAGCGGTGCTTTACTGTATATTACACAAGTAAATAAAATTCCAATTTGCTTATAGATTTTCTATCAGCGCCTTATGATTTTGTTTTCGTATCTATATATTTCATGAAAAGAATAATAATCTCTATATTTTAGTAGAGCCATAAAAGCGTTTTTTCAAAAACTTTTTTTTTTGTTTGATTGTTTCATGAAATTATAGGAAATTTTAACATTTTGTTTTCTTGTACATGGCAGAAGCATTGCAACGGAAGACAATTTACAAATCCTCCAAAATGGCATTCCGCCTTTCTTTCAAAAATCCCCCACAAACACGTAGCAACACTTAGCATGATAGATTCATACACCCATCTCCCCCCAGGGGGATAAAGGGGCACTCCCCTATCAAGCGCAGAAATATTTTCTACATTTTAGTAGAGTAACATAAAAAAGTGTTTTAAAAAACTCTTTTTGATTTTATTATTTCATGTTATTTTTATTATTTCATGTTTCATTTTTATTATTTCATGTTTCATTATTATTATTTCATGTATTGTTATTTATTTTCATGTTATTCATATTTAACATTTGATTTTGATCCCATTACTTTTGTTTTCTTGTACATGGCAGAAGACATTGCAATTGAACACAATTTACAAATCCTCCAAAATGGCATTCCGCCTTTCTTTCAAAATTCCCCCACAAACACGTAGCAACACTTAGCATGGTAGATTCACACACACCTCCTCCCCCCGGCGGGTGTAAGGGGGCACTCCCCCTATCAAACGCAGAAATCAATTGATGTCAACGAACGGCGTAAGCTGATAGGTCTCAGAAAGAAGAAAGCAGCCAAGCATCTTCAATTCAAATAAACCTAGGTAAAAGGGGTTCCGAGGAAGCGGCGCTGTTGGGAATAATCCTAAAACTAATCGATACATTTTGACGAAGCGTCTCTCTCCTTCTCATTTCAAAAATTCCCCCCAGCCATTTTAGAAGAATTCGCTCGAATATTCGAAAGCTCTTCGTAATAAACGCTCCCGGACACCCCCTCAAAGACCCGGTCTTTTGGGGAGCGAACACGTGGGGGTGAAAGTTCTGGCAAGAAGGACTGACTGCTTGAACAATCTCGCCGAAATTCGGTAAGTGTGCAGTAAAATTCAGTAATTGTTTATTAAGACGGAATTTCCGCTTTTGTAATAATGAAAGATGATGGTTTGATTGGACTGTTAGCCCAGAAAAGTTGAAATGGGTCTGTTTGGTAGGGTTGACGTTTAGGTGAGCGCTCTGTAGAATGGTCGCTGCATCAAGTATCTTCTACCGTTGTTGCAAATAAGACAAAAGAAGGAAAAGAAAACAAACTGGTCTTTCAATTAAATATATATTTTCAAATTGTTTTCGTCAACTAGTGCCGGCATGAAACAAAGGTATGCGCTTACCAAACTCGACTAGAACCGTTTTTTTTATTATATATTTTTGGTATAACGAAAATAATAAGTAACTCTAAGATGAGAGAGATTTAAAAAGTGACATAATCTTCAATGGTGATTGGTAATAATTCAGTGGTAATTCCTTACACGTATAAGTAAAGTTTCTTCAAGAAGAGCACTTTGACAACCTCACCGAAATTTAATTAATCTGCTGTATAATTCAGTAACTGATTTTGAAGTCAAAATACTCACTTTTGTAGTAATAAAGTGAGAAGATTTGATTGTTTAGTTAAATTAATATCCGGTTTTAAAACAACATGAGGGCTATTTTGGGACTCGTAGTTTTGAATCGTCGAGAGCGACACCTGAGACTGAAACCCCCTCTCTAAACTTCTACAGCAACAGGAGGACGTTTGACCCTCGATCTTCCAAAAAACCTGGTTCACACGAATCCAGTGGAATCGGGTTTCGAAACTGAACATCCGGTCCCGAATCGAGACCTTCCAACAGCGCACTTCAATGCTGATGATTTTTTTGAGCATCTAGCAAAAGAAGAATTGCTGTAGTAGGACGGTTACTACGCACTATTGAATGGGCACTGCATCAAACATCTACTGTTGCTGCAACTTGAGCCGAAAAAGAGAAAGAGAGAGAAAATATTCCTCAAAGCCCCCCTCCTCTCCCATGCAGGAGCTTGAGTTTTATATAACGGATCGAATCAGAAACACACATTTCCAACTTAATTTCTCTGTCTAAACTCTAATTGGAAACAGAAGTATAACTTCCAAATTAAGGATGCTTAGTTTCAAATTTTTTTGCTGTAAGAAAGCGAGGGAAACTGCTGAATTATTGATAGGATTTAATTTGGAAAATTTATAAAAGTTCCCAATTCTTCCCAAAATCCTTTTTTTCTTAATTTTTCCTAAATTAAAACGTTTAACAGTCATCTTCCCACCTCAACTTAGAGCCGGGATTTGTGGAACTGTGGGAGAGTCTTGATCTTCAAAACTTTCCGTAGGTTACCCAGATTACTCTGTAAACTTTCTAAAACAATCATGCACCGTTTTAAGAATTTTTCATTTATAAGTCGCTTCATCACAGCCCCAATTCATTCGTGTTCATTGTAATGATAAACTACTTCGTTAATACTAAATCATTAGATACGTCGTTTTCCTGCTTTCTAAAATTCGCAAATTTTCTGCTTCAGTCATTATTGCTCAGTTCCTATTATTTTACTATTTTTGTTTTTTTTAGCTAAGGTTAATATTTTTTAATTAAGCACCTAACTGCATGCAAATAAATCTATTAAAATAAGAGATGTATAATTAGTATTCCAGATATACAATAAAGGTACTATTTTTCTCACTTTTATGACAAATGTTTAATTTTCAATTTAATTATCGTATTCAGTATTATCATATTATTATCGTATACTAGTACTACGTTTAAAAAAACTTTAAAATTGGTAATTTTGAACATTAAGTTTGTAATGTTCAAAATTGTTTATTATAATTTAGATTATATGTCTTTTCATTTATACGTCGTTTTACATCCGTCTCTTGAAAGGCGTATAAAAGGTGCTTTACTGTATTTTCATATGGAGTGATTTTCATGTTAAATTTCTTATATTGACAAAATGTCGATATCACGTGGCAGTGAATTTCTATGATATTTTGTTTATACAAATAAAATTGTGAGAGATTATCAAGAAGTGGATAGCAAATTATCGACGCATGCATATTTTTTACACATCTCTATTTAACTTTACTTGTTTCATGTTTCTACAAATGGAATTTGGGAATCGATTTTTAACTCGCTTCCTGATGAGCTAGAGTTTTGTAATTTTGTACACTTTTATATTCTCCGTGACAATTCATTATTTTAATATACTCAGAACTTAATTAACAGTTAATCGATTAATTTTGCCAACTGTTGGTGACTTTGAGAAAAACTTAATTTCAATATTCTATAATAATTATGATAATTATTTAATAAAAAATAAAAATTTATTATAATAAATTGTAAAAAGTACATTAAACTTAAAAGTTGTAAAGACCAGATTAAGGAGTAACCTCGCGCATTAAAAAATCTTCGAATTGAAGCAATAGACTTCTTTCAATAAAAAATATGCACCTCGATTATTTTATAATTATTAAAATAGTATCGTGTTTCATTTATTTTTAAGCAGTTCTGAAATATTTTTTAAGTTTCGGAGTATTTTAATCCAATTCCACCTTCCTTAAACTTTTATTGGTCGAAAGGAAGTTATAAGATATTATAATCGTGAAATTTGTCCTAAAGAAACATGTTTTTCATTTCAAAAATATTTTTCAGAAAAAAAAAGTTATTCGAGAATTTCGTATCAGGTAAACGAACAGAGTTGTTAGACAAAGAATAGCTAGTAATGAATGGAATTTTAGCTCTTGTTATGCATAAAATATTATGGTATACTGCTATCAAAAATCTGTAAAAACAAAATGTAATTAATTCCCCATGTTTTCGACATAAAACTCTTTCGATTATCAGGTAATTTTTCATCGAATTAGAAATTCGCAAATAAAGTTAGACAATGTTCTGTGAGAATTTATTTCCGGTCTGCGCTGGTTTTTAAAATAAATAAATAAATAATAACAATAAAAACAAAGGAATTCCGAGCTTATTTTCTATAACACCGTAACATGATAATGTTATCATTTTAAAAAGTATTTATTTTATAGGCTCCGTTTTTATATTACTATTTCTCCGTCGTTTCTAAATAAGTTTAAAAATTCATAAAATTATATAAAAAAAATAGGAAATTCGAGACATTTCTATTACATTTGAAACAAAAATACGCAAGCAAGTTCTGAAAATTAACTATTTTTGAAATGCAGATTTACTATTTTTTTAATTAAATATTATACTGTGAAAGTCGACTCCACAATTCCACAAACTACTGTGATTTTAAATAGCGAATGTTTAATAAAAATCTATTGCATCAGGCGTTGAGTTATAAAATATATTGTAACATTTTATAATATTATTACAGAAAATTAAAATTAATGTTTATAATTTATTTTTTATATAAACAAAATAGAAAATTTTATAATCTTTATTTTTTGTCATAAATAAAAAATATACAACAAAATATTATTAAAAATTTATAATGATATTTTAAGTGACTATTATATTAATATCTTAAATATTATTAATTTTTTTAATAATATTTAACTTTATTTTACATCTTATAAGTAATGTAAAATAATTTTAATATTAATTAGTTTTTAATTAATGAGTGATGCGCTGATACAAATACTCTAAGTAACTTAGAATTACAACCACCTCCATAGTATATACAGTAGATTCCGCATAATGTGATTGCGGTTAATGTTATCATTCGCTTTATATTATCAAAAACCTCTGGTCCCGAAGCAACGTATTCAATTGTACACAAAATTATTCGTTTAGTGTGATCACTACATCGTTTAATGTTATCAATTTTGAAGTAGAGAATTGACCGATCCCTCATTTTCAACCAGCATTAACGATTGACTTTCGTAGAATTTCTCACCCCACTTGTAAAGAAACATCTGGGGGCCACTTTCCCCTACAGCATTCCAAGAATTTCGGGGTTTATCTTTCATGACCTCTCTTTGAAGGTCGTCCATTTAGCGGGCAGGGATGTGTTTCACATTCTTTTGTCTGGACTAGTGGACTGGTTTAAACGACTGCTATACTGCCAGGTCTGGCTTGAAATCTGTTGAGCAGACATAAACCACTGTTGCCTGCGATTGAATTAACGCAAAATGGATAAAAAAATTATCAAAAAAATCTTAAAATTATCATTGAACCTCCTGAAGGTATGCAAAAAGAAGAGTGGATGTCCATTGACGAGGACATTCCAGTAGCTGCCACACTGACGGACTCGGAAATGTGCCAAGCTGTTTGTGAGCAAGACCAAGCAATAAAGGCTGATGATTCCGACGATGCCGAATGTGTTGAAGGAAACCCTCTAACGAACGCCGAAAGGAGACATAAGCACTTGATATTTTGAAACGCGGCGTGCAGCAACAAATTCAACAAATTTTTAAAAAACAATACGCGTACGAACAATATATAAATGAACTGTTAAGTAATAATTGCCGTCAAGCAACAATTAATTAATTTTTTAATTGTTATTTTTGAAATAAATTATAGATAGCCGTGAGGTAAGTGTTTTTTCCTCCCTTGATGTGATAAAAATATAGTTGATTTTACCAAATTCGGTTATTGTTATCAATCGGTTAATGTTTTCAAAATTCTAAAGTCAAGAAGTGATCACATTAAGCGAAGTCTACTGTATTTGTTTTTGGTTAATGTTCCCCCAGGAGGAGGACGAGAGGGTAAAAAAGGAAGGTGCGAGGAAAGAGAAGACGGAGATTTTTGGAAGGCTTCTTAGCAAGAGGACGGCGACGAGCGAGGGCTCGATTTTCTTGGTAACAAGATAGACTTGGGTCACTGAGACCAACTTCATTCTTTTTAGGCCACTAGTGGAAGTGGGCCTGTGTTGGTTAGTGAGCACTGTATAGGACTCTAATCGTCTGTACCTGAACTATCATTATGTATGTAATAATTTCATCTTATTTAATCAAGATATATTATTTAATCAATATTCAATAAAAACTCTTGCACGCACGTGCTAGAAATAAGAGTATTTCTTGGCTCTGGACCTTCCTCCCCAGAGTCTTTGGCTGTCCAAAACGTTACAATTTAAACAAGCCCTATTTCGTTATTTCTGATACGTCGAATTTCAAGAATCATCTAAAGTAAAAAGTACTTCGAAAATTGCTAATTTCTTTTGAAAAAGATGCAATTTGCGTTTGCTTGGATTTTGTGGCTTTTAGGGAGGTAAAATGGAACCTCGCTTAACGAGCACCTCGTGTGAAGGGTAATTCGCATAACGAGCAAAATAATTTGTAAAAAAAAATGACTCGCATAACGAGCGATGTTTCGCGTAAGGAGTGACGAGAAGAGGAAGTCCCGGATTTTGCGCCTGCTACTTTCATATCCACGAAGATCTTATTTTGCTTTCTTATCAAACATCGTGTCTAGTGATGGGTTCTTATGAAATATGGCGTCTAGGGACTAACATTACTCTCAGAGAATATTAGAAATATCACTTCCACATCGTTTCCCGCCTCAAAATGATCGAAAATTCATGGAAAGGGGTTACCAAGAGAACCCTCAATTCTGTTTAGGAGAACCTTTGGCCGGAGAGTGTTGTCGAATGTGACATTGAGGTGTCTGAGACCCTGTAGCTCCCTGAGGAGCCTATGGTCAACGAGATTGTATCTTTGGCCAAGATCGGGGCCTGGAGGTGAATAGCAATGATATCGATAAGCTTGTGGAAGAGCACGGCCAAGAGCTGACCACCGAAGAGCTTATGGAGTTGCATTGTGTTTCAAGGCAAGAAATTGTGGAGGAGGAGGAGGTAATAGCAAAGCAACAATCTTCTAGCGTAAGGAGAGAAATGCTGAAAGCATGGGAAACTGTTGCACCGTACATTGAGAAGCATAACCCTAATAAGGCAGTGGTTAAGCGAAGTACAAATTTATTTTATGATAATGCTGTGTCGGATTTTCGTCAATCATCATAACAAATCGTAAATGTGAATTAAAATTAAGCAATTAATTAATAATTATGTTCTGAAAATATTGAAATGTCATTTGGAACATACAACTGTACAGAATTTCAAAACTCTAGTACATCACAAAGTGAATGGAAAATCGATAACAAAATTCCATCTTCAGAAAAAAGACAAAATAAATGAAAGCGAATATAAATATGGGTTTTATATAAAACCCTTTCTTGTTTGTTTATATTACACATTTTAATACAAAATTCCTAAATCACGCTCTGATGGCTCAAGTTCGTTTTTCAGAAAACATTTTAAAGGAAAAAAAGTCATTTGCTTTTTATTGGAATTTAAGAATTATTTAGAACTACCAAATAAAATAATTGACGATGAAATGAATTCTTGCAATTCTTCAAATAAAACTTTAGGAAGGAAAAAAGGACATTTTTTATGCATTTCTGCGTAAAAAAACAACAAGGAAATAGATTCTTAAAAATAAGAGGCAAGTCATGGAAATAAACATCAGTGAATAAGAATAAAGAGGCATGGAAATAAAGATAAAGAGAATAAAAAATTATTTTCCACGGAATTAAATTATTTATATAAATGAAACGAATAATTGCAGCTAAAAATCAGACTAATTGGCAAATTAAATACCGCTTAATTATTAATTTCGAAATTAATCTTACTTTTTTTTCCAAACAGTTTAAAATCTTGACGACAGGGAATTATGCAAAATTAAACTTTTATTACTTAAGATGAAAGAAAAAGTTTTTTTTATTGCACCTTAAAGTTTCTTGGGTTATCAAATTATTTTTTATTGCTATTGCAGCTAGACTTCAGAAAATTAAACAAATATAAAATTTGTCGCATTAAAAATGCGCTACAATTACTTCTTTAATCCGCAGCTGTGTTTTTTTATCACGAAAATTTAAAATATGAAATTATAAGTTAAAAAGGTAATTTACAGGGTGTCCATAAATTATTGTCGGGGTTTCCTTACCTCATAGCTTTTTATT